>JAGFNQ010004757.1:0-178486 GCA_024364735.1 Boesenbergia rotunda | reverse complement strand
AGGGTTTGAGAGAAATAAAAACTTCTCTCTTAATTTTCTATTTATACTATCTTTATGGAAAAAACGTAACTACTTCATAAATTATTTTCTCTCCACCTTTTGTTGTGCTTGATACCCTAGCCCAGGGTCGCGCTCGCCCTGGTCTCCTGGTGGTCGCGGGTTCGAACCCCCTGCTGCCCTTAAACGTTTTTCCTTTTTTTAAAATACTAAACGGACTCGGAAAATTCCATAAAAATATTCTAAAAATTCCTAAAAATATCTAGAATATTTCTAAACCATTTTTAAATAATTCTAAGGACTTTAAGAACTAAAAATGGGAATTTTTGGGGCGTTACAATCCCCCATACCTTATAAAAAGTTCGTCCTCGAACTTAGAATAATTCTGGATATCTTCTCTCATGCTGTCCTCACGTTCCCAAGTAGCCTCTTCATGCTTTTGATTCTGCCAGATGACCTTCACTAGTGGCACTTCTTTGTTTCTTAATCTTTTAACTGCTTTGTCCACTATCTGTGTCGGTCTGCTCTCATAACTAAGATCTCCTTGGATCTGTACTGACTGAGGCTGAATCACTTGGCTAGGGTCGTGAATACACTTCTTTAGCATAGAGACATGAAAGGTACTGTGGATAGCTGACATATCCTCTGGTAGGTCCAGCTCATATGCTACCTTACCAACCCTCTTTATGATCTTGTAGGGTCCTATGTAGCGAGGACTTAGCTTGCCCTTCTTGCCAAATCTCACACTCCCTTCATGGGAGCGACCTTGAGAAATACTGAATCTCCAACTTGGAATTCAAGTGGCCTACGGCGTGTGTCAGCATAACTTTTCTGTCTACTCTGGGCAGTCTCAATCCTCTGGCGGATCGTCTGGATAGCCTGAGCGGTCTCATCTATAAGCTCAGTCTGGCTGCCTAGTCCTGACTCCATCTCTTTCCTCTCACCCGCTTCTTGCCAACATATGGGTGATCTGCATTTCCTGCCATACAATGCCTCATAAGGTGCCATCCTGATGGTGGCCTGATAGCTATTGTTGTAGGCAAACTCAGCTAAGCACAGAAATTTGCACCAACTACCTTTAAAGTCCAATGCACAAGCCCTGAGCATGTCTTCTAAAATCTGATTTACTCTCTCTGTTTGTCCATCTGTCTGGGGATGGAAAGCTGTGCTGAACTGAAGTCTGGTGCCTAGGGCGTCCTGAACACACCTCCAAAAATGGGAGATGAACCGCCCATCTCTGTCAGAAACGATCGACTTCGGAACTCCGTGAAGCCTGATTACTTCCTTCACGTACAGCTGTGCTAACTGCTCTACCGAATGCGATAACTTGATGGCTAGGAAGTGGGCAGACTTGGTCAATCTGTCCACTATCACCCAAATTGCATCGTGTCCATGGGTGGTTCTTGGAAGACCTGTGATAAAGTCCATGGATATTTCTTCCCATTTCCACTCTGGAATGGGAAGTGGCTGTAGAACTCCTCCTGGTCTCTGGTGCTCTGCTTTGACTCTCTGGCAGGTCAAGCAGGTACTGATATATCTGGCCACGTCTCGCTTGAGTCCAGACCACCAGAATCTTTCTTTACATCTTGGTACATCTTGGTAGAACCAGGATGCATAGAGTACGGGGTACTGTGGGCTTCTTCTAAAATATTCTTCCTAGTTCCTCATCATTGGGGACGCAAAGGCGGTCTCCAAGTAGAGATGCCACTATCTGATACTCGAAACTCTGAATTTTCTGCCTCTTGGATCTCCTGCTTGATCTTTTGGATCTCTGGGTCTTGACTTTGCTTTCTTTGTATATCCACAAGCAGGGTTGACTCTAGAGTCAATGCAGAAAGTTGCCCAATTATTACCTCGACTCCAAAATCCTTTATTTCTTTCTGAAGTGGTAGAGACAGTGATGATAGGGACATCAGTGCTGCACAGGATTTTCTGCTCAGTGCATCTGCCACTTTATTAGCTTTACCTGGGTGGTAGAGGATTTCACAGTCATAATCTTTGACCAACTCAGCCACCTGCGCTGCCTCATATTCAGGTCCTTCTGAGTGAAGAAGTACTTCAAACTCTGATGGTCTGTGAAGATCCTGCACTGCACTCCATACAGGTAGTGTCTCCAAAGCTTCAGTGCAAAAACCACAGCTGCTAGCTCAAGGTCGTGGGTAGGGTAATTCTTCTCATAGTCCTTGAGCTGTCTGGAGGCATATGCTATTACTTTACCATCTTGCATGAGGACAGCTCCAAGGCCCATCTTGGATGCATCACTGTAGATGTCAAAGGCCTTGTCACTCTCTGGAACAGTCAGGATGGGAGCACTAGTCAATCTTTTCTTCAGTTCTAGGAAGCTGTGCTCGCATTTATCTGACCACTCAAACTTCTGATTCTTTCTGGTCAGGGCTGTGAGTGGAGAGGCTATCCTGGAAAAGTCCTCCACAAATTTTCTGTAATATCCTGCCAGGCCTAAGAAGCTTCTGATCTCACTGGCATTCTTGGGTCTACACCAGTTGCTGACTGCTTCTATCTTGGCTGGATCAACTTGAATGCCTTCTTTGGATACAATGTGACCTAGGAAGGTCACCTGATCTAGCCAAAACTCACACTTTGAGAATTTTGCATAGAGCTTCTCCTGCTGAAGGATCTGCAGCACTATCCTCAAGTGTGTAGCATGGTCCTCTGGAGTCTGTGAGTATATGAGAATATCATCAATAAATACAATGACGAATTTATCGAGATACTCCCTGAAGATGTGGTTCATCAGCTCCATGAAGACTGCTGGAGCATTGGTTACTCCAAAAGGCATTACTACAAATTCGTAGTGGCCGTATCTTGTCCTGAAGGCCGTCCTGGGAATGTCACTTTCTTTAACCTTCAGCTGATGATACCCAGAACGCAGATCTATCTTCGAGAACACTGTAGCCCCTTTGAGTTGATCAAATAAATCATCTATTCTAGGAAGGGGGTACTTGTTCTTGATGGTTACCTTGTTCAGAGCTCTGTAGTCTATGCACAGACGCATAGACCCATCCTTCTTCTTGACGAAAAGTACAGGAGCTCCCCAGGGTGAATGACTCGGGCGAATGAAGCCCTTGTCTAGTAGCTCCTGGAGTTGCTCTTGTAATTCCTTCAACTCTGCTGGAGACATACGATATGGGGCCTTCGAGACCGGACCGGTACCGGGCACTAGCTCGATCTCGAATTCCACTTCTCGGTTGGGAGGTAGTCCAGGTAATTCTTCTGGGAACACTTCTGGATATTCGCAGACTACCCGTACATCCTCCTGCTTGAGTTCTTCCTTTGCTTCTGATTCCACTATGTGTGCAAGAAAACCAGCACACCCTTGCTCTAGCATCTGGTGGGCTGCCAAGGCTGAGAGAAATTTCTGAGTCTTCCTCCTTGGGGCTCCTTGAAACTCGAATGGTGGTTCTCCTTCTGGGCTGAAAACCACCTTCCTTCTACGGCAGTCCACTGAAGCGCTGTACTTACTGAGGAAATCCATGCCCAGTATGATGTCGAAGTCCTGCATCGCAAGGACTATCAGATCGACATATAGCTCTCGGTCTGAAATCTTGATTGGCACAGCCCGGAGCCTCTGGGTGGACTCCATGATTTCCCCTGAAGGGAGAGTTGTCAGGAATCTGGACTCCCAACTCTCTGCAGGCACCTGTAACTTACTAGCAAAAGGTACTGATACGAAAGAATGGGTCGCCCCAGTGTCAACAGTGTAGTAGCTAAATGCTGTAAAATAACTATTTGACCTGTTACGACCGTGGAGGCGCTGGCAGCTTCTTCCTTCGTGAGGGCAAAGACTCTGGCATTGGTTGGAACTGGTGCTGCTTCCAACCCTCCTTGACTGATCTGAGGTCCTCCAGTATAGTAGGCATGTAATGTAACTGAGGCTGGCCTCCATACTGTACGGACTGCTGAGGAAGTACCTTGAACTTGTTTGGGCAGTCTTTGGATCTGTGTCCCTCTTGTCCACATGAATAGCATCCAGTTACACCCAAAAGGCATGTTCCTGGATGGTTCCTCCCACACTTAGGACAAGGTGGATACCTAGCTTGCTTATTCTCTGGTTTTCCTTTCTGGCTGCCAGGCCACTGCTTCCTTTGTGGTTATTGTTCTTCCAGTTCTGGCTATTTGGCTGAGGCTTCTGGCCTCCTATTGTCTTGTTCTCAATCAGGACTGGCTTCTGCTGTGCTTGCTGTGCCTTGATGCTATTCAGGTAGTGCTCTGAGATTAGAGCACTACTGACCAACTCCTCGCTGGTCTGGGGTCGGTGCATCCCGCTGTTCACGTTGAGTGCTATCTCAGGGTTCAGCATGCGGAGCATCAGTCTGACTCGCTCCTTCTCTGTGCTGACTAGCTCTGGGCAGAGGCGAGCTAGTCTGTTGAACTTTGCGACTGCTTCTCCCACTGGTAGGCTACCTTGTCTGAACTCCATGAAGTCCTCGTAGTGCTTGTTGGTAACCCGCATGTGGAAGAACTCCTCATAGAACTCTTGCTCGAAATCTGCCCAGCTCATCTGGTTGACTATCCTCTTACTCTTGACTCGCTCCCACCACATACGAGCATCTCCAGTTAGGCAGAAGGAGGCACATTTGACCTTCTCGACTTCTGGCCAGTCAAGAAGCTCCATCGTGCTCTCTAAAGTCTTGAACCAAGCCTGGGCATCCCAGGGCTCAGTCGTGCCTGAGAAGCTTTCGGGTTTCAGCCTCTGCCACTGGACGAGGTATGCTTCTTGTCTTCGGTTCACAGCAGGGGTCTCCTGTGGGACTGGTGGAACTTCAGCCACTACTGGAGTTCCCACTCCTGCTGTGGGTGGTGTAGGGGGCCTGGGTGCTGATTTGCCATCAGTGTGGCGATGGTCTTCTGTTGTTCTGCATCTGAGCTTGCATTTGAGCAATGACTGCCATCAGGTTTGGCTGTTCTGTGCCAGGCTCATTGTTATCTTGAACTGGAGTAC
Organism: Boesenbergia rotunda; assembly: GCA_024364735.1. NCBI lineage: Eukaryota > Viridiplantae > Streptophyta > Magnoliopsida > Zingiberales > Zingiberaceae > Boesenbergia > Boesenbergia rotunda. The sequence continues at coordinate 173,529 of JAGFNQ010004757.1, read as the reverse complement.
TGTTCCTTGCATTAGGAGCTCGGCCTCTTCTTGCCATCTAATAATGTATAAGGGAACAAGAAATCACTACTACTTCTCTAGGTATAAACTTATCTTCTTACTTAGTATCCTAATGTCCATTCTAGGGATTAAACATGATTCCGTGATACTAAGGGATTAAACATGCTTCCTTGTTCTATGCACATATGAGTAGTACTTAAGCATTTCTCTATACTGTAATTAAATAAAGGAGCAATAGAAAAAACTGAAACTTAAAGCTTTCTTACTTGAAGACGGCAAGGTTGATGCTGATGTGTGTGTGATGCTGGAGAATGGGAACTGCTCTGATACCACCTGTAGCGACCCGCCTTCTCTGCCTTAGACGGATCGTTACTTTTGTCTACTTCTCGACTCTAATGCACGACTAAAAATGCGGAAATCCTTTTTTTTTTCTTTTTAATCTATCGAAGAATGATATTCTAACTCAAATAGTCATGCATGATACCATGTCACACTTTCTTTCTCAAAAACTCGTAAGAAAATGCTTATTGAAACTTGCCTCGCCCAACTCAGCTTACGGGTATCAGTCGACTGATACTGTACCAGTCGACTGATAAGCCTGAAATCTGAAAATTCAGGTTTCGAAACTAGTTTCAAAAGCCCACCAAACATATAGTTTCGAGCCATATAAAATCATGACACCATTTCTATACTCTATGCTAGTTTTCTAAACAATTTAGCCCATCAAAACGAATCCATAAACTTGAAATTAGGACTTTTACGGAATTTAGCAAGTTATGAAAAATCTACATAGACTTTAAGCTAGAGTTTGTACCAAACTTAACTTCTAACCATTGAAACTCATCACACAAAATTCTGAAACATCCCTAAGACATTATCAAATGAGAAAGCAACTTTTCTAAACATACTTAAGCAATAAAACTTGATTCAAAGGGAAATTAATACTATCTTGGCACATGCATCTATTTCTCTAACAAAGTATCAATATTTCAAACTACTCACACTTCTACTCATCCAATGCAATCATAAGGATATGTATGCTAAATGAAATGACATGGAATCTTTACTCTAAGAAATTGAGCATGTAAAACTATCCAAAGCTTAAATGTTCGCTAAACTCCATAAAGCAAGAACTTGAAATTTGAATAAACTAAAACATTGTAATTCAAATAACTAAATTGTCTCGTCTCAAGGATCTCTCCAAAATCAGCCACCACACACACTTTACTCAGCACCGCCTCGTCGCCTTCCTTCAGAATTGCTTGCCTTTACCTTTATCTGCAGTAAGAGGAAATGCAACTAGTAAGCAAAAAGCTTAGTAAGTACTATCTAGCTCACAAATCTCGAAATGTGCAAACATGCTTCTTGATCAATATGAAATCATATGAGATACTTATATGCTTGAAAGAAACTAAGAACATGTATAACTCAAAACATGCATACTCAAGCATTAATAAATCTCAATTTACTTTTCTTGGCTCAACTTGAAACTTTAGCTATTCTTTAACTTTTTGAAAACTCTTTAAACTTTAGAAACTTTGCTAAAGCATATACTTGAAAATAATAATCACTTGGATCCACTGAAGACGTAAGTACCATCTCATGCGCGTTCCCTAAAAGGTTGGGGTAGCGAGCCACCAATCCTAATAGAGCAGACCTTGGTCTACCAGGGCCAAGACCTTGGAATTGGACACCTGGATTTCTTTAACGACGCCCTTGGACGCCGGGTACTGGCCTTAGAAAATAAAATAGCTTTTCTTTCTTTTCTTTCTTTTCTGTAAATGCCTTGGCATTTTCTCGAGCACCTTGCGTGCTAAAATCCCTAAGTCTTGACTTTTGAGGATTTCTTAAGGCCTTGGCCTTTTCTTTTCTTATCTTTATCTTCTCTTTTCTTTTCTCATAACTTTCTTAGCCCCTAATCTCACATAGGGTGCTTTATCAAACTTATACAAGCATATAATGAACTAAGATCACATGCAAAACTTAAACAAAAAGGAAATATCTCTTTTAAAAACTATTAAGGGAAATTCTTGCGGAAAAACCGCCTCTTACTGCAGGTGAGCAGTACTTACTTTGGTTTCCTTGAACTTACAACCAAAATTGACGTCGAGGCTCGGGAGAAGCTTGAAATCTCTACGAACCGTCCGCGCCTACGTGTTCTTCTCGTCGAGACGGACGAAACGTTCCGTCTCCTTGGTTCCCTCTTGGCCGACGCCTCCTTGGAAGAGGAGAGGGAGGCTTGGGAGGTGGCGTGCGTGCGTGGGGTTTGGGCGAGAGGGTTTGAGAGAAATAAAAACTTCTCTCTTTAATTTTCTATTTATACTATCTTTATGGAAAAACGTAACTACTTCATAAATTTATTTCTCTCCACCTTTTGTTGTGCTTGATACCCTAGCCCAGCTGGTCGCGCTCGCGCTTGGTCTCCTGGTGGTCGCGGGTTCGAACCCCCTGCTGCCCTTAAACGTTTTTCCCTTTTTAAAAATACTAAACGGACTCGGAAAATTCTATAAAAAATATTCTAAAAATTCCTAAAAATATCTAGAATATTTCTAAACCATTTTTAAATAATTCTAAGGACTCTAAGAACTAAAAATGGGAATTTTGGGGCGTTACAATACCACCCTTCACCTGAAGACATCAACCAAGTCTATGTGTCCCTGCACACTCACATACACATGTTAGTCCAACAACTGTAACGCCCATTTTTTTTTTCTTTTCATAAAGCGGCGTTACGTTAACCTACATAGGGCATGTAGACATCCTAATGCAGCGGAAACCTTTAAACTTACACCTACATGCACATACTACCATTCCTAGCATCATAACATGGAAACTTGACATATTAACTTTATACTTAGCATCATATCATATCATACTTAGCATTATGTCATACTTAGCATCATATCATGTCATACTTTAGCATCATGTCATAGAGTTACATTCAAGTACTTAATAGTAAAGGTAGAGTTCTATCATAAGACGAGCAACCATATTGCTCCTTGGCCAAGTCACTATCACACACATTCTTTGATGCCCTCCTGCTGCTTCCTTACTATCCCCTTGCGTGATCTGCGGTATAAGAAAATAAGACTATAAGCACACAGGCTTAGTAAGACTCTTTCCTACTCACTAAAACCATTCATCAATTATCATGAGAATATGAAACATTAGCATACTTAGTGCTTTACTTAGAACATAAGCCTTATCATCACATAGCATACATTCATCATGTCATGGCCATAGATTCATCACATTTATTGCATGGCATAAACATAACCATAAACATTCATAGCATGACATAATACTTGGCATAGACATAAACATCGTAAACATTCATAGCATGGCATAATACTTTGCATAGACATAACATCATAAATATAACCTCACAAACATTCATAGCATGAACCTAAATTAAATCATGGGTCCTAATTTAGCACAAACCTAATTAAATCATGGCTTCAAAAATTAGCATGGCATAAATAAAATCATGACATCCTAACTTATCAGAAACATACATAAATCATGGCATCCTAACCTAGCATAATATCATGGCATTCTAACTTAGCATAAACATAAATAAAATCATGGCATTCTAACTTAGCATAACATAATTAAATCATGGCATCCTAAACTAGCATGAACATAAATGAAATCATGACATTCTAACTTAGCATAACCATAATTAAATCATGGCATCCTAAACTAGCATGAACATAAATAAAATCATGGCATCCTAAATTAGCATAAACATAATAAATCATGGCATCATATATTAACATGAATATACTTTGCATAAACATACTTTTCCTAAACATACTTTTCATAAACATACTTTTCATAACATAATGCATAATATGAATGGATGCATGTGGCAATTTCATATATATATATAAGGATGCTTAATCTTTAAAAACATGCTTATAAATGCTTAAACATAATCATCATATCATTGGGGCCCTGGCTTGTACCACATACATACATCATAAGCGCGCATCCCTAAGTAAATACGAGGTAGCTAGCCTCGACCTACTAGGGTAAGGACAGCATAGTCGGTAGTCCCCGAACCGAGGCGTTCTTAAGGTGCCCATCCCTGTTGCACAGCTTCGGTAGTGCCAGAACCGTGGACAGCATAGTCGGTAGTCCAGAACCGGGGCGTTCTTAAGGTGCCCATCCCTTGGACCCATACTTCGGTCCGGTACAAGCCCATTCATAAAGTAAAATACTTTACATGCTTCATCATTCATAAGACATTCATGGCATCTTTAACATAACATAACTTGTTACGGCTCGGCCCGTCTACCGGCCCATTTACCGGTCCTCACGACCGTCATACCGTTGACCATCGACCGTGCCGTTTAGCATATTTATGCCTTAAAGACATAAGCATCATCTTTCATTCATAACATGGCATGCATCTTCTTTCATAAAACATGGCATGCATCATCATTCATAAAACATGGCATGCATCATCATTCGTAAAACATGACATACATCATTCTTATCATGAACATAAACATAACATACTTATCATGGCATCATTCTCATCATGAACATAAACATAACATACTTATCATGGCATCATTCTTATCATGAACATAAACATAACATACTTATCACGGCATCATTCTTATCATCAACATAAACATAACATACTTATCACGGCATCATTCTTATCATGAACATAAACCTAACATACTTATCATGGCATCATTCTTATCATGAACATAAACATAACATATTTATCATGGCATCATTCATATCATGAACCTACCAAATTACATAGCATGGTTCTTAACATAACATGAGCATATAACATAGCATGGTTCTCTACATAACATAAGCATACATAGGTAGGACTTCCATAAACATGCTACCTACCATCCAAGTACATGGCATAAACATAAGACATTCATAAATAACCCTATTAAGCATGACATCCAATCATAAACATAAGACATAAAACATAAAACATGATGCTTAAACTTAGGGTTATTGGTAACATGATTTCTACCACATGCTTGAACCTATACATATATATACTTCATGGTAAGCATAAATCATCATTCTTTGAACCCCAACTCCTTCCAAACCCTAAATTCATTTGCTTGGCCGAAACCTATAGGGCTAGATTCCATCATTCCATTAATCATGTAACATAGCATAAGGTAAGGAACCAACCATACTTTACTTATAAGACCATGGGAGGCCATTAGGGCTCATAATTAGGGTTATCCCTAACCTTTAGCTCTCTTTCCATGTGCTGGCCGAAACCCTACAAGGCCATGGGTTCATGGAAAAAAATTCCATAAAATCCCCAATCAAACATTAACACCAAACATATTCTACCATGAAGCCATTGGGACCCTTGCTTGAGGGAAATCCCTAACTTATTGCCCTAGGTCCAACTTGGCCGAAACTTGTGGGGGTCACAATGCCTTGTAAAAGTTCACATAAGCCCCCCTCAATCTCCCTTATATCATGATAACACACAAACCACATGCTTGAGGGTTTAAGTTCAACTCTACCCATGGATTCATGGGATGGCCGAAACCCTAGGGGATCCTAGGATACCCCAAAAATTTTCAAAAATTATATTTAATCTCTAAACATCATGAGAGTACATTAGACAACATTATGAAGATTTTTATCGTCATTATAGACCAAGAACCCATGGTGGCCGAAACCTATAAGGTTAGGTTCATGGGTTTCCTTTGGTTTTCCAACATAAACATCACATACAAGACTTTCATATCATGTAAATCTTCAAGAAAAACCATTATACTACAGGTGAGGGAGTCTTACCTTGGGTTTCTTGATTTTTCGAACCTTGAAAGGGAAAGAAATGGTAAGATCTTTGGACCCTTGAACCCCCTTGTCCTTGTATCCTTGGAAGACCCCTTAGATCTTGGAGATGAGACCTCTTGTGGAGCTTTTCCAAGGGAGAACCCTTCCTTGGGTGTTCAGCTAGGATGAGGGAAGGAGGAGTTTCGAAAATGCAAGTAATGGGAAGAAGAGGTAACTCCCAAAACCCCCCTTTTATAGCCCATTAAGGAGGTAAATGAAGAGTCTCTCCATGACCCTTCATCTTCTTCTATGCTTTAACCAATATCCACTTCATTCCCTCATAACATTACCTTGCTAGGTGAGTTGGTTAGTGCATACATGGTTGTACAAGGGGTCCAAGGTTCAATCCTTGGTCCATGCACCTTATTTTTATTTTATTTTTCCTTTTATTTCCCTAAAATTTCGAAAATCCTTTAAAAATTCCCCCATAATTATGTTAATATTTCTTATTAAAATCCCTTTATATTTATACTAATTTTCACCTAAAATCCACCAAAAATTATGGTACTAGGAAGCCCATACAAGGCCCATTAGTGCCCTTTTTCCCAATTTAAATGAGAAAACATGGATTTTCTAGGCCAAGGCTCGCCTTAATATTTCTAGGTTCCTCAAAAAATTATCTAGACATGCTTAATATTTTGAGAAAATATTAAGAGAATTTTCCGGGTCGTTACAATCCCCCATACCTCGTGAAAGTTCATCCTCGAACTTAGAATAACTCCGAGTACTTGCGCCTCATCTCCAACACTAAACTCCAGTGGTCTATGCCGAACATCGGCATAACTCTTTTGTCCGCTCTGAGCAGTTTCTATCCGTTGTCGGATATTCTGTATAGCTCGGGTGGTGCTATCTATGACATCCATTGTGAGCCCCATTTCCTTCTTTTCACCACCCTTATACCAACAGATCGGAGACCTACATCTCCTCCCATACAATGCTTCATAAGGTGTCATTCCAATAGTAGCTTGGTAACTATTGTTGTAAGCAAATTCCGCTAAACATAGATATCGACACCAGCTTCCTTTGAAATCCAAGGCACACGCTCGCAACCTGTCTTCTGGTACTTGATTCACCCGTTCAGTTTGCCCGTCTGTCTGAGGGTGACAAGCGGTGCTGAATCGTAGTTTAGTACCGAGAGACTTCTGGACGCACTCCCAAAAATGTGAGGTGAAGCGACCATCCCTATCTGAGATGATGGTCTTGGGAACTCCATAAGGTCTGATTATCTCCTTAGCATATAATTTTGAGCTAGTGTCATTAATAGCCCTATGATGTAATTATATGCATATATCATAATTATATAGTTATTATATTTATGGGTAAGCCTAATAATAGTATGCTTCCGAAATATTAGTTCACCACATGAGCTATGAATTATATTAGTTAATGGTTATTATATGATAAGTGAGATCATATTTATTGTATTACCATGAAATAACTTAAGGTAATCTTATATATTATATATAGGATAATAGTGAAACATACGTTGATAATTCTAACATTTATAATTAGTATAAAAACATAGTGGACCCATAATCTATAATAAGTGTTAATATAATTAGGACACTACCCTGTGCGTGTCATTTTAGGTTATACCGTATGACTTATACCCTTACTTATATTAGTGTTAGTATAATGGAACTAATACTATACGCTAACATAGGTGAGAGTGTTATAATCTTATGTATGTAGGCTATCATATAATTCCCTACATGAGACTATATTATAGGTTATACATAATGTCATAAATTATAGTTATTTATCATATAAATTATAGGTATACTACCTATAATTTTGCTTATGGAATAATATGTATAGGTGATAACCTATAGGTTGAGATGATACATGTCAACCTGTATGTAGGCTCATATTAAAAACCTATATGATAGGTGAATTATGACAATACTTATATGGTAAGGAATTTGTATAGTTATATTTATAATAATCTTATATTAGTACACACTCTCATATTATTATCATTTGCTTTATATAATGTAATATAATTATATTATATGATTGGTAACTCATATAATGTACAGGTTATATAACATTATGTTAATACTAGGTTCACCTTAGTTACTAATATTATGATGGTGCTCAATTAATACCATGTTTATGAACATAAGGTTGAGTCACACTTATGGCTAATTGTATTATGACTAACCTAGACCTAATGTATAAGGCAAAATACTTATACATGATCGTCTTATGATGTGACTTAAGATAGGTTATGATATAAGGTATATGAAGCATCAGGTCGGGCGAGGAAGTAGTCTCCTTAATTCTATCACTCTGTCTTCTAGCCATGCTTCTCTTCATAAAAGACAAGTACGACTAATATAAGTCTTGGTTATTCCTACCCGCATATTAAAACCTAAATTATTTGATCTTCATAAATAAAACAATAGAAAAATATCGTTCATATGTACATATGTACATATTTTGCAAATAAAATATGCAAATACTTTCCATCATCTATCATAAGGTATCATTCATTCTTGCATATTCTAGAATCATAAAGTATCCTAGAAGTGCTTAATATCATAAGATATGCAGAGAGGTACTTACTTGGAAGCGGCAGGAAGAGGGCATGATGTGTGTGTAGTGAGATGGTAACTGCTCTGATACCAACCTGTAACGCCCGCTTTTTTTTTCTTTTCATAAAGCGGCGTTACGTTAACCTACTTAGGGCATGTAGACATCCTAATGCAGCGGAAACCTTTAAACTTACACCTACATGCACTTACTACCATTCCTAACATCATAACATGGAAACTTGACATATTAACCTTATACATAGCATCATATCATATCATACTTAGCATCATGTCATACTTAGCATCATATCATGTCATACTTTAGCATCATGTCATAGAGTTACATTCAAGTACTTAATAGTAAATGTAGAGTTCTATCATAAGACGAGCAACCATATTACTCCTTGGCCAAGTCACTATCACACACATTCTTTGATGCCCTCCTGCTGCTTCCTTACTATCCCCTTGCGTGATCTGCGGTATAAGGAAATAAGACTATAAGCACACAGGCTTAGTAAGACTCTTTCCTACTCACTAAAACCATTCATCAATTATCATGAGCATATGAAACATTAGCATACTTAGTGCTTTACTTAGAACATAAGCCTTATCATCACATAGCATACATTCATTGTAACACCCCGAAATTTCACCATGAATAATATTATGAATTCCTTATAAAATATTATGTGGATAATATTGTGAATTCATGATGAAATATTATTATGGAAGAATACGAAATATTATCATGAAATGTTATGAAATATTATGAATTCATGAATATGAGATGTGATAGACTTCATGAAATATTATCATGAAATATTATGAAATATTATGAATTCATGAATACGAGATGTGATGGAATTCATGAAATATTATCATGAAATATTATGAAATGTTAAGGAAATTCATGATATTATTATTGTTATGAAATTTCATGATGGGTTTGGCTTAAGGGGTTGGATATGGATTAGTGCAAAATAAAATAAAAAGAAGAGGTGGAAAGGAGGAAGCAAGGATTTGAACCTTGAACCTCCTAGTTGCACTCTCCATGCCTTAACCACTACACCAAGCATTGTTTCTTGTTGAGAGAATAAGAAACATGCTTGTTAAGTGTGTAAGAGTGAAGAGACATGTCTTTTCATGAGAAAAGTATAAATAGGTGGAAGTTGGAGCAACTTCCTTCTCTCCTTTTCTTCTTCCTCTTCATCTTCCAAAACCGAGACCCCCTTTCTCCCTTCCCCTTCCATTTTCGAAAACAAGATCTAGGGTTCTAGCCCTAGAAAAAGTTGGAAGGAAGAAAACTCTCCAAAGACCTTGTCACTACTAAGTTCAAGAAGGCTTAGAGGAAGATTCCAAGAGAAGAATTCTCACTCACCCTCCAAGTGTAGGGTACCCTACAATTTAAAGAGAAGAGTAAATTCAAGCGCAAGGATGTAAGTATCCTCTCGCCTGTGGCATAATTGTTGTTGAACGTTTGTTGTGTGCATTTCTTTGCAAAAGATCACAAGACTTCCCTTAGGAAGTTTCGGCCACCCCTTGTAAGGGGTCCAAGTGAAGTTTTCTTTGTCAAATCTTGATACATGCTAGTGCCCTAGGGATTTTAGACCCATAGGTGTTGTTTCCAAATTTTTGGGAGAACAAAACACTAGGGTTTCCCCTTGGGAGACTTTCGGCCACCCCCTTGGAGGGAGGCCTTGGTCCCTTTGGTTATAGGAATACATTCCTTAAAACTTAATGTAAATGTGTATGGGTTTCCTTAATGGTGTTATGTACAAAATTCTAGGGTTACCCCTTGTGTAAGTTTCGGCCAAGACCTAGAGAAGGGATTAGTGAGGGTGGAATTATCCAAAAGTTTATCCATGTTTAATGTATGGTATGATATTGTATACAAGATGTTTGCATAATTGGTTGTGTGAGAATTTGGTGCCAAAAACCAAGCCTACCCTATCCTACAACTTTCGGCCCAAGAGGATTGAATTAGAGTTTTGGGTTGTTTGTTATCCTAGGATGAGTAAATGGTTAGTAGTGTAGGTAAGGTGCTTGGATAAATATTTGTGTGAAGATTGGATGTCAAAAACCTAGCCTACCCTACCCTTACAATATTCGGCCAACTTAGGAAGATGAGGGTTTAGGGATGATTGATTTACCTATGATGAACATTAGGGTTTAGGAAGGTGGAATTATTTTATGTGATGTGTATGTGAAATGATATGAGATGTATATGCATGAGATGATTAAATGAGATGTTTGATTGAAATATGATGCATGTACGGATTATGAGGCATGTATGAAATATGATGAACATTAGGGTTTAGGAAGGTGGAATTATTTTATGTGATGAGTATGTGAAATGATATGAGATGTATATGCATGAGATGATTAAATGAGATGTTTGATTGAAATATGATGCATGTACGAATTATGAGGCATGTATGAAATATGATGAACATATGAACATGTATGACATATGATGTATGTATGAACATGAATAAAATATGATGAATATATGAACATGTATGAAAACATGATGCATGTATGCATGAAATGTGATGTATGAACATGGATGACATGTGATGTATGAACATGGATGACATATGATGTATGAACATGATGTGTGGATAATATGCTTGAAACAAAAGGATACTCTATTGAAACTGGGATCAAGAGCACCCGAATGTGTGGTGTGTCCCTAAGGGATCAAGAGCACCCGAATGTGTGGTGTGTCCCTTTGAGAAGTGATTAAGAGTACCTTTAGGCATATACATATATGAGTAATTGCATGATAAATTACTTTACTTTGAAAGTTGTGTACCCGACTCGGAAGGGGGTCGTTAAACAAATCCAATGTGCATGTTAAGGTCATGGCATTGGTAGGACGGAAGGGTCCTGCTCTAATTAGATTGGTGGCTCGCTACCCCAATTTATTAGGGAACGCGCATGATGTGGTACGACAACTGGGCCCTGGATGATGATATGATATTTTGAAGTACTTACCATTATGGAATCTTTTGAAAAACATTTCCTATTATGATATGATCTTGTGCGGTGAAGCACTTAGAGGTATGTGAAGCAATGCTTATGATGCTTATAATGCTATCTTGATTACTGTGTACATGATATGATGTATCGATATGGATTTTGCGAGTAGGCCCGGATTCTTACTAAGCATGTTTAGCTTACTAGTTTCATGTTTTCTTATGCTGCAGATAGCGGTAAGAAACACTTGAACTGAAGGAAGAGGCAGGAGAGCTGAAGATGTGTGGGGTGGTGGCTCGGGAATAAAGATCTTCATATCTACATTATCATACTGTGTTAACATTTATTATTAATGAATGTTATACTTGAATCACTTATATACTTGATTTTATGTTAAGTGAACCTATTATGTTATAGGTTAAATAAGCATGCTTAGTATTTTGTCCTTAGTACTTTAGAAAGAAAAATTTTATATGCGGATTTAGAGATTAAGTGCACGTGACCCCGCCCCGAGGGTAGATATAAGGGCGGGCGTCACATTCATCATGTCATGGCCATAGCTTCATCACATTCATAGCATGACATAAACATAACCATAAACATTCATAGCATGGCATAATACTTGGCATAGACATAAACATCGTAAACTTTCATAGCATGACATAATACTTTGCATAGACATAACATCATAAATATAACCTCACAAACATTCTTAGTATGAACCTAAATTAAATCATGGGTCCTAATTTAGCACAAACCTAATTAAATCATGGCTTCAAAAATTAGCATGGCATAAATAAAATCATGACATCCTAACATATCAGAAACATACTTAAATCATGGCATCCTAACCTAGCATAATATCATGGCATTCTAACTTATCATAAACATAAATAAAATCATGGCATTCTAACTTAGCATAACATAATTAAATCATGGCATCCTAAACTAGCATGAACATAAATGAAATCATGGCATTCTAACTTAGCATAACCATAATTAAATCATGGCATCCTAAACTAGCATGAACATAAATAAAATCATGGCATCCTAAATTAGCATAAACATAATAAATCATGGCATCATATATTAACATGAACATACTTTGCATAAACATACTTTTCCTAAACATACTTTTCATAAACATACTTTTCATAACATAATGCATAACATGAATGGATGCATGTGGCAATTTCATATATATATATAAGGATGCTTAATCTTTAAAAATATGCTTTTAAATGCTTAAACATAATTATCATATCATTGGGGCCCTGGCTTGTACCACATACATACATCATAAGCGCGCATCCCTAAGTAAATACGAGGTAGCTAGCCTCGACCTACTAGGGTAAGGACAACATAGTCGGTAGTCCCCGAACCGAGGCGTTCTTAAGGTGCCCATCCCTGTTGCACAGCTTCGGTAGTGCCAGAACCGTGGACAGCATAGTCGGTAGTCCAGAACCGGGACGTTCTTAAGGTGCCCATCCCTTGGACCCATACTTCGGTCCGGTACAAGCCCATTCATAAAGTAAAATACTTTATATGCTTCATCATTCATAAGACATTCATGGCATCTTTAACATAACATAACTTGTTACGGCTCGGCCCGTCTACCGGCCCATTTACCGGTCCTCACGACCGTCGTACCGTCGACCATCGACCGTGCAGTTTAGCATATTTATGCCTTAAAGACATAAGCATCATCTTTCATTCATAACATGGCATGCATCTTCTTTCATAAAACATGGCATGCATCATTATTCATAAAACATGGCATGCATCATCATCCATAAAACATGGCATGCATCATCATTCGTAAAACATGACATACATCATTCTTATCATGAACATAAACATAACATACTTATCATGGCATCATTCTCATCATGAACATAAACATAACATACTTATCATGGCATCATTCTTATCATGAACATAACCATAACATACTTATCATGGCATCATTCTTATCATGAACATAAACATAACATACTTATCACGGCATCATTCTTATCATGAACATAAACCTAACATACTTATCATGGCATTATTCTTATCATGAACATAAACATAACATATTTATCATGGCATCATTCATATCATGAACCTACCAAATAACATAGCATGGTTCTTAACATAACATGAGCATATAACATAGCATGGTTCTCTACATAACATAAGCATACATAGGTAGGACTTCCATAAACATGCTACCTACCATCCAAGTACATGGCATAAACATAAGACATTCATAAATAACCCTATTAAGCATGACATCCAATCATAAACATAAGACATATGTAACGCCCGCCCTTATATCTACCCTAAAGGCGGGGTTACGGGTCCATACATTCATATCATTTATCATGTTAAGCATGTATATCAAGTAGAACAATTACAATGCAAGAAGAGTAGTAAGCATGCTTGAGCAAAAACCTATCATTTATCAACATACATTTACAACATAATAGGAGATCATTTAACTTCGCAATTTACTGATCTAAACATGGTTTGAGCAAGATAGAGCATGGCCTAATCTAAACATAACATACTACAAGTGATCCATTAAACACTATAGCAAGGCATCAATAAATAGGAAGTAGCATGAGTTATCTAACATGACATAGGTTCCATATCTCTAACTTGACCAACAGTAGAGTAGTCATAGTCATCACACAATCAGAGTATAGTAATACAACTTGTAATCCTTTAGTGGAAGCAATTTAGATTCTAAACAAAAATGGTAGATAAGAATCCTTCTTTCCTTCCCGAGCCATCACCACACACATCTTTTAGCTTTCCTTCTGCCTCTTCCTTTAGTTCAAGTATTTCTTACCGCTATCTGCAGCATAAGAAAAACAACATGAACTAGTAAGCAAAACATGCTTAGTAAGAATCCGGGCCTACTCGCAAAAATCCATATCAATTCATCATATCATGTACACAGTAATCAAGATAGAATTATAAGCATCATAAGCATCACATCAAATATTTCTAAGTACTTTACAGAACAAGATCATCACATAATGAGAGAATGCTTTTCAAAAGGTTCCATAAAGGTAAGTACTTAAAAATATAATATCATCTAGGGCCCAGTTGTAGTACCACATCAAGCGCGTTCCCTAATGAGTTGGGGTAGCGAGCCACCAATCTAATTAGGGCAGGACCCTTCCGTCCTACCAATGCCATGACCTTCAGTTAACATGCACATTGGATTTTGTTTAACGACCCCCTTCCGAGTCGGGTACACAACTTCAAAGTAAAGTATCTTAACATGCAATTACACATATATGTATATGCTTAAAGGTACTCCTAATAACATCTCAAAGGGACACACCACTCATCAAGGGTGCTCATGATCCCCTAGGGACACACCACACATTTAGGGGTGCTCTTGATCCCAATTTCAATAGAGTATTCCTTTTCAAGCATATTATCAAACACATCATGTTCATGTCATAAGGGTGCCCCATGGGCTATAAGGCATGCTTTTATACCTAACAAGATAGGTCACATAAATTATACACACATCATATAAGTGGTAGCATGCTTCATGGTTTCATTAAGTACTTCCCAACCCTAGAACTAGGGTTGGCCGAAAATCACAGGTAAAGGAGTTTGGTTTTCCAATCAAGCATTCATTCAAGCATTCTTACAAACACCTCACCTATACTTATTAAGCATGGATATATCATAAGGAAAATCATACAACCTTAAACCCTAATTCCCCTAGGGTTGGCCGAAACTTGTAGGGTAGGGTAGGCTAGGTTTTTGACATCCAATCTTCACACAAACATTTACACAAACACTTTATCTACACTACTAATCATGGGAACATAATAGGATAGCAAGCAACCCAAAAGCCCTAGCCTTTCTCCTCTTGGCCGAAAGTTGTAGGGTGGCTAAACCCTAATTTTTGTTATCACAACATGATGGGAAGTCATCATAAAATGAAGGGTCACCACCTATGTGTATACCCTAAATCCTAAGGGTTCCTTTCATGTATCAAAGAGTAGCCCATCACTTCCATTTGGAAGTGGCCGAAACCCCTTTACAAGGACAAACCCTAGGTTTTGATCTTGACACCATGAAGAAATCCACCTACATGTATACCCTAAGTCTCAAGGTCTTCCCATGCATCAAGGAAAGAACCAAAGCCTCCCTTGAAGGTGTTGGCCGAAACTTACAAGAAGGAAAACGCCCATTTTCAAAATCAATAAAAGCATGGCAATCACACAATAACGATTATACTGCAGGCGAGAGGACACTTACATCCTTGCGCTGGAATTTCACCTTCTCTTTAAACCGTAGGGTACCCTAGACTTGGAGGGCAAGTGAAAATCCTTTTCAAATCTTCTCTAGGGCTCCTTAGACTTAGTAGAGGGCAAGAACCTTCAATGGGTCTTCTTCCTTTCAAATTCCCTAGGGTTAGAACCCTAGGGTGGTGTTTTCGAAAATGGAAAGGGAGAAAGAGGGTTCTTGATTTTCGAAAAGTGAAGTGGGGAAGAAGAAGAGGAAGTGTAACTTCCTTTCCCCCTCTCTTATTTATACTCTTCTCATGAAGAGGCATGTCTCTTCGCTTCCCTCGATTTAACAAGAATGTTTCTTATTCTCTCTAAATGAAATATTGCTTGGTTCATTGGTTATGACATGGTGAGTGCAACTAGGAGGTTCAAGGTTCAATCCTTGCTTCCTCCTTTCTACCTCTTCTTTTTATCACAATTTGCACTAATCCATATCAAAGCCCATTAAGCCAAGCCCATTATGAAATTTCATAATATTATTAATATTTCATGGATTCATAATATTTCATAATATCCCATAAATATTATTTCATAATATTTTTAATATTTCATATTCATGAATCCATAATATTTCATGATAATATTTCATGATCTTCCATAATAATATTTCATAATGAATTCACAATATTATTCCCATAATATTTCATAATGAATTCACAATATTATTCATGGTGAAATTTTTGGGGTGTTACAACATAAAACATAAAATATGATGCTTAAACTTAGGGTTATTGGTAACATGATTTCTACCACATGCTTGAACCTATACATATATATACTTCATGGTAAGCATAAATCATCATTCTTTGAACCTCAACTCCTTCCAAACCCTAAATTCCTTTGCTTGGCCGAAACCTATAGGGCTAGATTCCATCATTCCATTAATCATGTAACATAGCATAAGGTAAGGAACCAACCATACTTTACTTATATGACCATGGGAGGCCATTAGGGCTCATAATTAGGGTTATCCCTAACCTTTAGCCCTCTTTCCATGTGCTGGCCGAAACCCTACAAGGCCATGGGTTCATGGAAAAATATTCCATAAAATCCCCAATCAAACATTAACACCAAACATACTCTACCATGAAGCCATTGGGACCCTTGCTTGAGGGAAATCCCTAACTTATTGCCCTAGGTCCAACTTGGCCGAAACTTGTGGGGGTCACAATGCCTTGTAAAAGTTCACATAAGCCCCCCTCAATCTCCCTTATATCATGATAACACACAAACCACATGCTTGAGGGTTTAAGTTCAACTCTACCCATGGATTCATGGGATGGCCGAAACCCTAGGGGATCCTAGGGTACCCCAAAAATTCTCAAAAATTATATTTAATCTCTAAACATCATGAGAACATATTAGACAACATTATAAAGATTTTTATCATCATTATAGACCAAGAACCCATGGTGGCCGAAACCTATAAGGTTAGGTTCATGGGTTTCCTTTGGTTTTCCAACATAAACATCACATACAAGACTTTCATATCATGTAAATCTTCAAGAAAAACCATTATACCACAGGTGAGGGAGTCTTACCTTGGGTTTCTTGATTTTTCGAACCTTGAAAGGGAAAGAAATGGTAAGATCTTTGAACCCTTGAACCCCCTTGTCCTTGTATCCTTGGAAGACCCCTTAGATCTTGGAGATGAGACCTCTTGTGGAGCTTTTCCAAGGGAGAACCCTTCCTTGGGTGTTCGGCTAGGATGAGGGAAGGAGGAGTTTCAAAAATGCAAGTAATGGGAAGAAGAGTGATAAGCACCATTTTATTGATTATTTTAAGTGCTAAAATCCATGTTTGATCCATGTTTTTATTGTTTAATTGTGATTTTACCCTAGGTTTTAGGATTTTCTATTATTTTGGACTTAATTGCAAAATTACATATTTTTGGATTATTTGGCCACTAATTTTTTGATATATTTTTGTAGGCATGAAAGGATCCTGGACCTAGGGTATACTGGGTCAAACCTGAGTCGGATGTGAACCGGATCGAATTATCAAGCCTACGATTAATCCGGGCCGTCCGATTCAAGAGCGGCTAGATCTGAGCCATCCAGGACGATCTGAAGCAATCCGAGCTAGGGTTAGGGTTGATCAAGCACCCTGATCAAGATCTGAAGATTTCATCCCAATCAGAGCAAGATCAACCGTTGGATCAAGCAAGGAGGGCTCTAGAGCGTCCAATCATAGATAGAGTTGATCTGGACCATCCGTTGCACATCTGGAGGATCCGAGCTACCACAAGGCAGATCCTGACCCCAGATCATCATCATAAAAGTTTGGCTCCAATCAGACCAAGATCTACCGTTGGATCTCCTCCGATTAATCTGAGCCGTCCATTTGTTTCTATTTAATCAAAAAATCAGCGCAGCTCATCCTCGTCGCGTCTTCGCCGCAATTCTTCACTGTTCTTCGTTTTGTTCTTCATTCTCTAGCTAATTTCTTCTCCAATTCGAGGCGCGACCACTCAATCTTCCCTTTGATCAAATTCTGAGTCTTTGGCGATCGTTCTTTGAAGAATTCAGTTAGAATTTGCGCCGGAACAGGGATTGCTTGAGGGTTTCGGCATTTCCTCAGTCCGACCACTTCTTCTCCTCCACACTCCATTTCAAAGCTTCCAAGCCATTTGTAGGGGTTCTCAGATGAGCTTAGAAGCTTCCCAATTCATCATCGCAGCTCACCAAATGGAGATGGAGTGAAACGGACTGTGATTTCCAACCAAGCGCAGATTGGAACAGAATCACCTTCAGAAACGTATTTCCACTGATTTGCTGTGCCTAGGGGTTCGAAGCCAGCTCTTGATTGACGACCAAGAAGATTTCGAGCTTAGGGAGTGATTGAGTTTAGATTTTTTTGGTTAATTTCAGTTTTTGTAGCTGTAATTTCATTACTGCCGTGTTCTATTTCTGCACTTTAGTTTCAGCTTTGGTTAATCTCGTTTTCTACTTGTTCCAGCTGTAATCTAGCTTTAATCTTTCAAGTTGAGTAGTTTAGGAATTAGTCTAGTGGATAATTACTTTTAATTTCAGTTGTTTTTGGTTTAAATCGTTGTGTATCAGATTTGTAGCTAGCGTGCCAAGTTTGCCATCTGTTCGTATCAGATTTTCCATTGCCTTCTGCGTATCAGAATTTTAATTGAGTTTCTGAATTGCGTATCAAGCTAGCTTAGCTTTCATTCCTCTGAATTCATTTACGGATTATTTTACTTGCATAGCTTTTCATATTGAGTTCCTGAACTCACTATCCCCTGTTTTCCATTTTCGAATTACTGCAACTCAATTCAGTTTACTACATTGTTATTTCTGAATTTGGCTTCGAATTCCTTAGTTTCTGCATCCATCTGTGCTTAAATTTTGCATCGATTCATCTGCTTTACAGCACTTATCTTGTACAAGCTAGAGATTTGCATTCCGCTCAGTTTTGGCACAAAGGTCTGCAATTGAATTGGACTGAAAAATTCTGCAAACACTGCCACTTCAATTCTGAGATTCGATTCCATTATTTACCATTGGGTTCAGTTGCAACATTGACTGTGTCTAATTTAAACAACCCTTAAGTGAGCTGAATTTGTTGGTTTGATTTAAACATCAATTCTGCAACATTTCGATTTTTCTGAGTATCATCTCTTGGTTTGATTTCTGAGTTCATTGTTCCCTGATTTCAACTCTCAATTTCTGCATTTGTAGCTCATTTCTGCACATGAAAAAAATGCAGTTCCAAATCTGTCAGCTTTGTTTCTTCAAGTTGTATCAATCAGTTTTGGTTTTGTAATGGTTAGCTAGAGCTCTACATTTAGAATTAGCTTTTGGCACTCAAGAACTTTCCTTGCGTATCAAGCTGTTCACTTTTCTGTGCATCAATATTAAGCTACGGCAGTGATGGGTATCAAATAACTTAATCTTCAGTGAACTACTGTACTTAATTCCAGCATTCATTTACATTTGGCTGATTTTGAATTCCTTCATACATTTCTTCATTTGGTTAGTTTTGAACATTGCAGCTAGTTTGAAATTCCTTCATACACTTACAATTGAGTTCAGTTTTGATTTCCAAACTTTGCTAAGCTGCATTGGTGAGTTAAGTTTCCATTAGTTGAGTGCTTTAGTTGATACCATTTTGCTTAAGTTCACATAGTTAAATTTCCCTTCTTTTACATTGCAATTTCAATTTTAATTGACACCGAACCCACGATTTATTTGAAACCCAAAAACATAAACGACACATAAACACAAGCGCGAATCGAACAAACCTCAACTAGTCCCCGAGAAAAATACGACCTGTGGCCCCTATATTACATTTTCATGCTTTTGATTGTAAAAGGGTTTCCAGTTATTCATTTACATCTAAATTTGATGAGCCCATACATTTCGTGACAACTTTAATTAGTATATTTGGGCCCGTCAAATTTTTGGCGCCGTTGCCGGGGAAGCAACTAGTTGATTTGTTTGATTTTTGCTTGTATGCTTTTTGACATATCATTGGGTTCTGTTTTATTTTGCTTTATCTTTCATATACGGTTGCTGCCATTTTCCTTGTTTGTTGGTGACAGGGCTGCAAGATAAAAATGTGGTCATCAGAGTTTCAGCCTTTCAACCAATTTCAACAACCTTGCAACCAAAATTTTCAGCAACCCAATCAATTTTTTCAGCCACCATTACAACAATTAGAGCAACCACAGCAATTCCAACAATTTCAGCCGGATTTTCAGCCCATTCAGCCATTATTCCAGAATTTTCAGATTGGGCAGCCATCATTTCAGCAATTTCAGCCCAATTTCCAGCCACAAACTCAGCATGGGCAGCCACCATTTCAGAATTTCCAACAACAAAATCAGAATTTTCAGCCCACTCAATTTGAGTTTTCATCACCACAATTTCAACCTCAGATCCAAGAATTTCAGAGCTACAATTTTCAGCCATTTCCACCAAGTGGTGAACCAAATTTTCAGCAGTTTAATCAGCCTGTGCAACCATTTTATCAATCCCCACAGTCTCAATTTCTACAAATGTGTCAACAAGAGCTTCAAAACATCGAAAGGCAAATGGAACAAGTGGCTAATGATTTGAATCAAATAAAAGCCCAAAGAGCAGAACAATTATCTTCTCAAGCTGTTTTTAATTCTGAGAGCCCCGGAGTTGGTTTTATATCAGTTCAAGGTGACCCTAGTGCATGGCAAAGTCCTTCTTCAATTAATCCTGCCAATTTAGTAGAAGAAGAAGAAGAAGAAGAATACATTAAAACCTGGGCACCTACAGCATGCATCCCTCCGGAGATTCCTACTCAAAATCCAATTCCAAATTTTTCAGCTCCAGAAGAAGAAATTGAAGCTCCACAGGACCATTCTAGATTCTTATTTTGTGATGATAGCATTATTGATGGTCCTAATTTTTCTGACACTGTTGTTGCAGATATTACAGGAGAAGCATGCAGAGGAGAAGATTCCATAGGTGTAGGGGATTGCACTAAGCCCCAGGGACCACCACAAGATTTAGAGAATGAACCAGAAAGTGTAGGGACTTGCTTGGTTGAAGCAAGCACCCAAGGATCACCAGTTGATTGTCCATCAGCGCCTGAGGCTGAAGAGGAGCTTGAACATAACCAGGAGGAGACCACGAATACATCTACTATTATAGAGCCTCCAGGTATTATCCAGCACGCTCAAGTAAGTATTTCTCCTTTTTGTTCAGAAAAATGTAGTGAGGTACCTAGGGATGACTTTATTGATTCTGATGAGTTTATTGATATACCTTGTGTAGAAATTGTTTGTGAAAATCCAATAGAGGTACCAAATATTGATTTCCTTGATCATCATGCATTACTTGATACATCTCTTGCTATGGATAGTGAAATAATTTTAGAGGCACCCATAATTGATGTAGTTTTTTATGATGAATCACTTAATACATCTTTTGTGGATATGGATAGTGAAAATTTTTTAGAAGTGCCTCAAATGGATGTTATTTATTTTGATGAATCTCTTGTTATGTCTTATGCTGAAAATGAATGTGAAAAACTTTTGGAGATATCTGATATTGATTTGATTGGCTGTGACACATTGCATGATACACCCTTGATAGGAAAGAATTGTGAAATTTCTATTGATGAGCCAGAAATTGATTTCTTTATATGTGATGAGTATCTGGATGCAAATTTGGTAGGAAATAATTTTGAAAATTTCATTGAAATACCAGAAATTGATTTAATTGAATATGATGCAGTTTTGGATTCATTTGATGCAGAGACTGAACTTATATCATTTCTTTCTGACCCTGAACGCTTGAGAGAGGTATTACATTGTTTTACAGGGTCCAGAAGACTTCAGGAGTGGGTACTCCAACTGAACAGACTTCAGCCTCCTGGAAGGACTTCTGAAGGGCATCAAGAAGGAGGAGATGATCTGACTTTAATTAAAAGCACTCCATCCCTTGAATGGCTCTTGAACCTGAATCGCCTTAGGCCACCTGAACAAAATTTTGTAAAGTTGAAGTGTGGGGGAGCCCTGATTCTCCCAGCCACCCAGACCCCTCCACTACCACGGTGGAGGCTACTTTTGGATCGACTCCGTCCACCAGAAATAAAGGGGAGATTTTTCTTTCTTGTATTTTCTTTTATCGCATTTTTCACTTTTATGTTTTCTAGAGTAAATTGAATAAATAGATATTGTAAATACCATGTCTTTTCTTTTAGCACTTTTTCTTGCATGAGTGGAAATAAATGTATCCCTCTAGGTTATCTCCATAGCATTTTAGAGTCTTTTGAAAATAAATTAAATTTGGTTGTAAGACTTAGGATTTGAGCTAATGGATGAAATCTTGGATGCTTGAGTACTCCTTTGCTTTAGATTCTTAATTGAGGACTTGGGATGAATTATTTTTACCTAGTGAGACTTAGCCTTACTTTTGTGATACACATATGTCATTGTGCTCTAGAACTTGCTTAGGTTCTTTCAAAATCATATTTCAATGATTGGATCACATCTATAGAGGCTAATCCATTTGTTTCCCTTTCCACATCATTTTTAGCAATAATCATGTTTATTGTCTTTTTCTTTGCTTATCTCCTACGCTTACCCTCACTTTTCTTTGGACTTGTGTTTGATATGTTTCTAATGATATTTTGCCCGAGACGGACAAAGATTTAAGTGTGGGGGAGTGACTAAAGTTTTGGATGCATTTCAACTCGAAAAAAAAAAAAAAATTCATGTGCCAAGTGAGTGAGTTTGGTGCCAAGAATGAGCAAGAGAGGTGGAAGCAATTGGAGATTTAGATTCTTTACTACACTTTGAAGATTCAAGTGGTAATCAATGGAAAAATTTGAAAATCTATGCCATGCCAAAAAGAAAAGAAAAAAATCAGTGTATCACATTTGAAGACAATTGTGCCATGGCCGAAATCCAAAATTCTGGAATTTAAATTGCTGCCAAATGCTGAATTGAAGCTGAATTTCAGAGCTGATGTATGAAGAACTGCAGCTGGAAAAATCTGAGATCAATGCAGAGTAAATCTGTGCCAAAAACTGAGGAAGAAAAGTCTAATTCTGTGCAGATTACTGAAATGAAACAAGCTGAATTCCAGCTGAACACAAGCTGAATTCCAGCTGGATACAATCTGAATTGAAGCTGAGATACTTCAACTTTGAGCTGCTGAAATGATACAACTGTTGTGCCAAGAGAAAATTCAGGAAATCTGAGCAGAAACAAAGGAATTGTGCCAAAAACAGAGAACAGAAGAAATTTCTGTGAAGTGCAGAAAATTGCTGCCGAGTGGTGCATCTTGGAGCTGATAAATGATACAAGCTGAAGTCAAAACAAGCTGCAAGGTGCTGTAAACATTCTGTGAAGGGCTGTTGATCATTCGGCAAGATAAAAAGAAATGAGAAGAATGCAGTTTTTCTCAACTAAGGGATGAATTGGTTTCCCTAGAGCATGCATTTGAAGCTCACGGTAGGTTTGAGTGGAGGCAAGTTCTGAACAAAGATTTGGGAAGCATGAGCACAATAAGATTGAGCAAAATGGAAACCAAGAATAGAAGTGGCAGCTGACCATAAAAGCAGAGAAAGAAAAGAAGATAGAAACAAAGGAGAAGAAAAATGGCACATACATTTGGAGTTTCGGCACCTTGAATTCATTGGAGTTTTCTCATCCAAATTACAGCCTTGTATCAATACATTCTGAGCTCCACTAGAGAGAAAGAAAGAGAGAGAAAAAGATTTGATGAAAGAAGATGAAAGAAAAAAATTGGCACGCATTAGGGAAGAGTTGGCACATTGAAACCAAGGAAGGGTTTTTCATCCAAATCAAAGGAATTTATTCAAGTTTCACTCACCCATACTTTTGATATCACTAGAGGACTGATAAGAGGGGCAAGGCACATTGGAAACATTTTTAAACAACCAAGTCTTCCACTCCATCAAAATTTTCTATTTTCTTAGTCTTTATTTCATTTCTCACCATTTTTCATGTTTTCCTTTGTTTTTATAGTTGTTGATCCTAATCATGAATAATGGTGGAGAGTAGATAATAAGCAAGCTTATGGTAGTGCAAGAAACATGTGTGTAAGAGTGAGCTCCACTTCCATCATCAAGTTAGAATTTAAGGAGAGAGCCACCAAAATTCCTGAAAGCTAGTGATTTAAATCATCCAATGACTCATGATGATGAAAAGGCTAAGTTGTTGATTTAAGGACAATACTAATCATAGAGCTTAATTTATGAAATTGACAATTAGTAATTTTTTCATTTGTTCTAATTATGCTTAGAACTAAGGATACTTATTTAGTTGTTTCGGAGACGCTCAGTTAAGTGTGGGGGAGTTGATAAGCACCATTTTATTGATTATTTTAAGTGCTAAAATCCATGTTTGATCCATGTTTTTATTGTTTAATTGTGATTTTACCCTAGGTTTTAGGATTTTCTATTATTTTGGACTTAATTGCAAAATTACATATTTTTGGATTATTTGGCCACTAATTTTCTGATATATTTTTGTAGGCATGAAAGGATCCTGGACCTAGGGTATACTGGGTCAAACCTGAGTCGGATGTGAACCGGATCGAATTATCAAGCCTATGATCAATCCGGGCCGTCCGATTCAAGAGCGGTTAGATCTGAGCCATCCGGGACGATCTGAAGCAATCCGAGCTAGGGTTAGGGTTGATCAAGCTCTATGATCAAGATCTGAAGGTTTCATCCCAATCAGAGCTAGATCAACCGTTGGATTAAGCAAGGAGGGCTCTAGAGCGTCCAATCACAGATAGAGTTGATCTGGACCATCCGTTGCACATCTGGAGGATCCGAGCTACCACAAGGCAGATCCTGACCCCAGATCATCATCATAAAAGTTTGGCTCCAATCAGACCAAGATCTACCGTTGGATCTCCTCCGATTAATCTGAGCCGTCCATTTGTTTCTATTTAATCAAAAAATCAGCGCAGCTCATCCTGGTCGCGTTTCCTCGCCGCTACAGTAGGTTCTTCGTGTTCTTAGCGTTTTCTTCAGCAATTTCACCATCCAAGGGGCGCGACCCCTCGATTTATCCATTTGATCGTAATCTGAGTCCTTGGAAGATAGCTAGGATCGAGATTTCAGCTCAATTGGCATCAGAACAAGGGAGTTTGAGGGTTTCGGCGTCCTTGCTACCCAATCGATTGATTCTCGACCACAAGCCACCTCCGACCAATTGAGCTGCTTGTAGGGGTTCTCAGGTGAGCTCAGAGGGTCTTCGATTCACAACCGCAAGCCATCCATCGAGACAAGAGCGATTGGACTGGAATTTCTTCCAGCTGATTCAGTTGAGCAGAGTGATCGATTGAAGCTGTTCTTCCACCGATTTGCTGCGCCTAGGGGTTCGAAGCCGGCTCTTGATTGACAACCAAGAAGATTTCGAGCTTAGGGAGGATTGAGGAGTAGTTTAATTGGTTTAAATTCATGTTTCGTAGCTGTAGTTTCATTTCTGAAATGTTTCGTTACTGAATTTTCTGTTTCATTAGCTGTAATTTCGTTTTCTGATTGGTTTCTGCTTAATTAGGATTCAAGTCTTCTAGTTAAATAGCAAGTGAGTGTGTTTAGTGATAATAGTCTCAATTTCAGTTTGTTTTGTGAGTTAATTCCTTGCGTACCAGTTTGTATCAGCTGTTCTCTGTTTCCTTATTCATGCGTATCAGTAAACTTCAGCAAGTTTAGTTTCGTTTTTTTTCTTCATCATTTCTGTAAATTAGGTTCACGAATTCGATGTCAATCTGTTCTATTGTAGCTATATTGAGTTGTGGCTAAACCACTGCATTTGGTTTTTGTGTTTTAGTGTTTATTTCTGCACACTTTCATTTCTGAAATCAGTATCCAGTTCTGCCGTGTATAAGCCTTTTCCTTTTGTGTATCAGTTTTTCTTTGTATCAAGTTTAGTTTAAGTGTTATCATTCTGAATTTACATTGTATCTTTGGGCATTTTCAAAGGTCTTGGTGTCAATTTCTGCATCTGAATTGTACAGGAAATTCTGCACATTTTTTGCCTTAAACGTGTCTGAATTGGATCCGAATTTGGATACTAAATATCTTCCTTCAAATCTTGCAAACTTATTCACTAATAACTTTGTTTTCTAAGCTTAACGGACCATGTTTCAAATCTGAATTCTCAGTTCATGGTTACATGCAAGTTGATAATTTTTGGCACAGCAGTTTCTAAAAGCTTGTGAGTTTGTATCCATAGAACATGCTAAGATAGTTGGTGGGCAGCTTGATTGCAACTTAGTGTTTCGAGCTCCATTCAGATTTCACTACTGCCATAGGCTTCTAATTCTTGCACTTAATATCAGATTTTATTAAGGGCACATGAGATTGAATGATTGAGTATCAAATTTGGTTACGTGCATGTTGAAAGAAATGGATGTTTAGGTTTGAATGTTGTAGATCTTGAAGCTCCATCTAATTTGCAGTGGCAAATTTTGCAAGTGAAATCAGAATTGTTTGTTTTCAAAATTGCTTTAGTGCCTTGATTGAGTTTTCCATTGATTGAGTTAACCATTGTTACCACTTGTTGAGTTTCATAGTAAGCTATCCTTTTGGTTGATCCTTTGCATCATGTTTTCCATTTCGAATTGAACCCAAACCCAAATCTTTATTTGAAACCCGAAAACATAAACGACACCTAAACACAAGCGCGAATCAAACAGACCTTCAACTAGTCCCCGAGAAAAATACGACCTGTGGCCCCTATGCTACATTCTTATACATTTTGATTGTAAAAGGGTTTCCAGCATTTCATTCTTTCATTTATTCATTTACATCTAAATTTGATGAGCCCATACATTTCGTGACAACTTTAATTAGTATATTTGGGCCCGTCAAAGAGGTAACTCCCAAAACCCCCCTTTTATAGCCCATTAAGGAGGTAAATGAAGAGTCTCTCCATGACCCTTCATCTTCTTCTATGCTTTAACCAATATCCACTTCATTCCCTCATAACATTACCTTGCTAGGTGAGTTGGTTAGTGCATACATGGTTGTACAAGGGGTCCAAGGTTCAATCCTTGGTCCATGCACCTTATTTTTATTTTATTTTTCCTTTTATTTCCCTAAAATTTCGAAAATCCTTTAAAAATTCCCCCATAATTATGTTAATATTTCTTATTAAAATCCCTTTATATTTATACTAATTTTCACCTAAAATCCACCAAAAATTATGGTACTAGGAAGCCCATACAAGGCCCATTAGTGCCCTTTTTCCCAATTTAAATGAGAAAACATGGATTTTCTAGGCCAAGGCTCGCCTTAATATTTCTAGGTTCCTCAGAAAATTATCTAGACATGCTTAATATTTTGAGAAAATATTAAGAGAATTTTCCGGGTCGTTACAACAACAACCCCTAACTTAACCATATTGACCACACACATCAAAATCCCATGATCCTCTAGAACATCATAGGGTCGATTGCCCCAACACCCATAAGGCAAATAAACACATAGAGCGTAAGTACCACCTGATACTAGAAATCGTAAAGCGAGGAGAAGTGGTTGTCGCCAAGATTGCATCAGAGAACAACTGGCAGATCCTTTCACGAAAGCTCTTCCAGCTAGAGCTTTTGATAAGCATGTGGAGGATATGGGAGTCAAATATATGGCAGTAGGAGAACAACAGTGTCTTTAAGTATAAGTGGGAGATTGTAAGATATGTATACTGAAAGACATGAGTTTCTTTATATGAACATTTTATTAAGAAAAGAGAATCACAACTACACTAAGTACTTGTTTATATTAGTACACGCATGAAGTCCAATTACTTCGCATTGTACATAACATGGTGTGTGGTGTCACACGGAAGATCGTGTTATCAGTTCCTTTCTTAGTATAAATAAGAGGCCCACAACCGAGATGGAATTGGACAACCTATCGAGATGGTTGTAGTGTAATTATGTATGATTGGTCTTGATCATAGAATTACACTAGTGTGCTATGAGTACATTAAACAGAATCGAAACCTGAGGTTATCCAATTTGTACTGACTCGATAATTGGATAGAACCTCAGTTGATATTATGGAGTATGATCCCTTAATCCCGAAATAATATCAGGCATATATTATTAATTATTATTTCTTTGATTTATCAATGGGTGAGATCTATTCTGTTAGATCGATAGGCCCGGTAAGTTGGGAGATAATATTAATAATATAATGTGCCGATGATTATTGATGGAATACGTGTCCTGGTGAGTCAGGATGATGATGCCCCCTTGATGAGCTCAAAAGGTTCATCGTGCTAAACACTGCAGGTGGATTTGATCCGGCACGTTGATAAAGTTAAGTGGTACTAGTCAAAGATCCAGAAGTGAATTAATTTAAATTTTCAGTAATTTAAATTAATTAACGGGCATGTGAGATCTTAAACATAGGGGGATGGATGACTCGTAATATGTGGAGCCCATATGAAAATATGAGGTTGGTGAGAAAGTTCCAACTCCTCCTCTAGGTCCCTACCTTAGCCCTATAAATACCCTATGAGATCAAGAAACCAAGGCTTGATCAAGAGATCACAACCCAATGCTTTTCTCCTCTCCTCTCTCTCCCTTCTCTCTCCTAGGTCACGGCAAAGGAAAAGAAGAGAAGGGTGCCTCTTCTTCTTCTTTTCTTCTTCCCTTCTCATCCACTTGGTGGCTTGCCTCTACTAGACAAAGGAAGAGACTTCCTCTCCCTTTTGTAGGGTGCGGCGAGATGGGAGGAGGCGCCGGCTGCAGTTGCGAGGTGGCGCAAGGGTGAATTGCGGCGCCGCCACAAGTGGAGGAGAAGAGAGGAATTCGGCCAGGTTTGGGTGGGAGACGAACTTGGATTTATCCTTCATCTTCTTCTTTATCTTCTTCCTGTGCACTTCCTTGTGGCCGGCGAGGGTTGGGAGCCTATTGGTGGCCGGCGGTGCAAGAAGTAGGGAGGAGGTGTCGGCGGCGCAAACCGTAGAGGCTAGGGTTTGGTCGGCTAGAAGAAGAGATTAGTTTGGAGCTCTTGGTGATCTCAGATCATGGTAGATCATCGCCCACACGACGTCCGCCAAGGGAGGGACATATGGTAGAAAACCGCGAGGTGATTGGAAAGGTATATCTTTCCCTATGCTCTTTTGTTTTTCCTTATGTCAATTTTGTACCATGATTATATGTCTCGTCATTTCATGTTTAAGAATTTATTATTTTGATTCCAAATCATAATCAATAAATTTTTAACTGGACCCTAACCATAAACACAAAAGCCAACGATCAACTCGTCGTCTTTTTCGCGATCGAACGGTCAAACAAATTACAAGGCCGATTTTGGTAATTGGCCAAGTTGTAATTTGGATCGTTCGATATGGAACGAGACGGGCGATGGGAGACGGGTCTCCATTCGGATTAATTTTTAATCCGTAGGCATGGAGAGGTTTCTCGGATCGACCAAGTATTCGCTTAGGAAACCCGCCAAGACATACCCATCACCTTCCTCCCCAACGGATGGGCTTGTTCTGCAGATCATAGGGTCATACATGATTATAGGAAGTTATTTAGGTTCATGTGATTTTCCCCAACGGAAGACACATAATCCGAGGTAATTTTCTTAGTATCGTGTAATGGTAAACACTTAGATGGAAATAATAGTATCCTCCCCAACAGAGTCACTGCTATTATTTGTAGGGCCAAAGTGAACCAACTATTAATTTTATTTATCAAAAAGTTAGGTTGACAAGATAATAAAATTAATGGGTAAAACCTCCTCTTGCAAATGTAGAATTCGTATACGTCCATACTAACGTGGCATACGATATTCTCGGTGTTTTAAGGTGTTGGTTGATTTCGAAATTTATTGTTTGAGGAATCAATTTATTTCCGAAATCTAAAGTTGTGATTGTTGTGATACTCAAGTAGTTTCAAAATGGACTTTAACCCACTAGCTACCATACTTAAGGAGAACAAACTTATTGGCCCCAATTACATAGACTGGAAGAGAAACCTGGACATTGTCCTAATTGTTAAAGAGTACAAATATGTACATTTTGAGGATTGCCCTGAAATATCTGATGAGAATTCTGGTGAAGAGCAGAGGGAGTGCTATAAGTAGTGGGTCAAGGCAGATAAGGTGGCGCGGTGCTACATTTTGGCATCTATGTCAAATGTATTGCAACATCTGTAAGATGTGTATACTGAAAGACATGAATTTCATTATATGAACATCTTCATTTTGAAATGAGAATCACAACTACACTAGGTGCCTATTTACATTAGTACATGCATGAAGTCTAATTCTTTGCATTGTAGATAACATGGTGTGTGGTATCACACGGAAAACCATGTTATCAGTTCCTTGCTTAGTATAAATAGAGGTCCACAATCGAGATGGAATTGGACAACCCATCGGGATGGTTGTAG
This sequence comes from Boesenbergia rotunda, assembly GCA_024364735.1. Taxonomy (NCBI): domain Eukaryota; kingdom Viridiplantae; phylum Streptophyta; class Magnoliopsida; order Zingiberales; family Zingiberaceae; genus Boesenbergia; species Boesenbergia rotunda. Next base: position 142,983 of record JAGFNQ010004757.1, on the reverse strand, counting down.
TGTAATTAGGTGTGGTTTGTCTTAACCATAGAATTACGCTAGTGTGCTTTGAGTACATTGAGCAGGACCAAAACTCGAGGTTATCCAATTTGTACTAACTCGATAATTGGATAGGACCTCAGTTTATAATATGGAGTGTGATCCCTTAATCCCAAAATAATATCAGGCATATATTATTAATTATTATTTCTTTGATTTGCCAATGGGCGAGATCTATTCTGTTAGATCGATAGGCCTGGTAAGTTGGGAGATAATATTAATAATATGATGTGTTGTTGATTCTTGACGGAATCTGTGTCCTGGTTAGTCTGGATGATGATGCCCCCTTGATGAGCTCAAAAGGTTCATCGTGCTAAACCCTGTAGGTGGATTTGATCCGGCACGATGATAAGGTTGAGTGGTACTAGTCAAGGATCCAGAAGTTAATTAATTTGAATTGTCAATAATTTAAATTAATTAATAGGTATTCGATATCTTAAACATGGGGGGATGGATGACTCGTAATATATGGAGCCCATATGAAAATATGGGGGTTGGTGAGGAAGTTCAATTAAGATCCTTTAGTGGAATGGATCTTAATTAATGGATCGGGTTTAGATCCATTGGTGGGCCAAGATCCAACCTCTCCACTTGGTCCCTACCTTAGCCCTATAAATACCCTAGGAGATCATGATACCAAGGCTTGATCAAACCAATCAACCCAAAGCCCTTTCTCTCCTTCCCTCTCCTTGTCTCTCTCCTAGGTCACGGCAAAGAGGAGAAGTTTTCGACTTCTCCTCTTCTTCTTCCTCCTTCATCCTCTCGGTAGGAGATTGCCACTAGACAAAGGGACCTCCCTCTGGTTCCTTTAGTGGTGTGAGGGGAGGAAGAGGTGGCTGCCGGTGAGGAGGGGCGGTGGTGGACCTTGCGGCGGCAGCGGCGCAAGGCTTGAGGGGAAGAGGGATTGTTTCGGGCGATTTGGGAAAGGAAGAAGGAGAGTTCTCTTCTTCTTCTTTTTCTTCTTCTTCTTCACTTTCCTCTCGAGGTGAGCTGCTAGTCCGGAGGCTTGTAGGTGGCTCCGGCGGTCGGCAGCGCAAAGGGAGAGGAGAAGGAGCGCCGGCGGGTGAACCCTAGGAGATAGGGTTTTGGTCGGTTAGTGAAGAAAGGATTGTTTGAAGTGCCTTGGTGGTCTCGGTTCACGGTAGATCGTCTCCCACACGACGTCCATGAAGTGAGGGACATAAGCTAGAAGATCGCGAGGTGAACGGGAAGGTATATCTCTTCCAAAGCTCCCTTGATTATCCTTATGATTTTATGTGCCATGTTTTATTTACCTCGTCATTTTATGTGTGTTAGTTTATTAATTTGATTTCATATCATAGCCATTAATTTACTAACTGGACCCCGACCATAAACACAAAAGATGGCGATCCACTCGTCGCCTTTTCCGCGGTCGAATGGTCAAGCAAATTACAAGGCTGATTTTTGTAATTGGCTGAGTTGTAATTTGGATCGTTCGATACGGCACGAGATGGTCATTGAGAGACGGGTCTCTATTCGGATTAATTTTTAATCCATAGACATAGAGAGGCCTCTCACAATGACCAAGTATTCGCTTAGGAAACCCGCCAAGTCATACCCAACAACATCAGCATCAGTCCATGTCCACTGCTTATGATATGATGCTGAACCTCAAGGAGCTCATCGGGTACCAAAATCGGGCCGCTGGGTAGGTTGCGATGAAGAACATGATGACAACTACTATGGTCGAAGGGACACCCGTGAGGGATCATGTCCTTAAGATGATGGCCCACCTCAATGAGATTGAGGTCCTTGGAGCAAGCATCGATGGGGAAACCCAGGTCGATATCATTCTCCAGTCTCTGCCTAGGAGTTTTGAGCTGTTTCGGCTCAACTACAATATGAACAAACGAACATATACCTTGGGGGAATTACTGGCAGAACTCCAGGCGGTAGAGGGGCTTTTTCGTCAGAGTTCTCAGGCCATGGTTACTCAGAGGGTTTCTACTTCTTTGTCGAAAGGCAGGAAGAAGAAGAAACAAGGTGAGTCCAAGAAGGTAGCAGGATCGCAGGGACCTCGGAGAAGTGTGAAGAAGCTGAGAGGCAAGTTCTTCACGTGCAAGCAAACTGGACAGTAGTGTTGGATCGAGATAACCGATAGAGGGGGGGTGAATATCGGAAAACTTTCGGATTTGAAAACTAAGAGAAATTGCACAGCGGAAGTTAAAAACACACAACGCAAACAGGGGAGGTTTTACTTGGTTCAGAGCCTAGTTCGACTCCTACTCCAAGGCCCACGGTCGTTGACCGTTTACTTTGGGCAATTCTGCGCAAAACAATTTACAAATATTGATTACAGAGTAAGTGCAGTAAATTGAAAATCACTCTTCTTTACCGACGTCCGAAGTAGATTGACTTTTTCCGGAGCAGCAGGACGTCGTCGGCTCGAGTTGGGCAGTTTCCGGAGCGAGGCGTGAGAGCAGAAGAGCGTAGAAGCGTTGTGTTCGAGATGTTCTTGGAAGCCAGGGCGTGAGGTGCTATTTATAGCACCTCGGGGTGCCCTGGACGTCGGGGGCGCCCCCCCACGTGTCAAGCGATCCGAGCTTCGCTCGGTCAAGCTCTATCCCACTCGAATAGGGATGAGGTTTGACCCTAGGGGCGCCCTGGACGCAGGGGGCGCCCTGCTTGACTCCTTCCTCGCGGGCGTCTCGGCTGGATAAGGATGATTGGCTTCGCTAGCTTAGGCGCGGGGCGCCTTGGCTGCTGAGGGCGCCCTGGGCGCTGAGGGCGCCCTCGCTGCTGAGGGCGCCCCGGCCAGTATACAGCCGAGGCTCCTTTTTGCTTCGTTTGTTTCATCTTCACCTTGGGGGCACCCTGGACACTCAGGGCGCCCTACTCAGCTGCTGCCTCACTCCATTGAGGCTCTCTGAGCTGCAGACACTCGTTCCTTTGGTCCTGCATCCAGGGTTAGTCCGAAAACAACATAGAGCAGTAAAACATAAGATTATACAGCCTTAGTTGTCTTGGTTCTGACTTTGGGTTTCCAAAATGGAACCCTAGGTCGAACCGACGCCTACTGTTCCCTCGACGGGGAACGCGTCCTCACCTACTCCTCTCGGGAGAGTTTACCTGATGCCAACCGTTCCTCTGGTTGGACTTTTGCCTGACGGTCCTTTGCCAGGTCTTGGATGCCGAGCTGTCCTTCGCCCGATGCCTAGCATTCATTCGCTAGGGCTTCTGTTCTGGCATTCCTTCGCCAGTGCCTAGCATTCCTTCGCTAGGGCTTCTGTCCTGGCATTCCTTCGCCAGGGCCTAGCATTCCTTCGCTAGGGCTTTTGTTCTGTACACTAGAGTAACATGTTAGATAACTGTTGGAAACGAGATGGCTAGAGAGGGGGGGTGAATATAGCCAACACTTTTTATTTGAAGAGCTTAGCAAGTTTTCTGCACTTAAACTATCAGTAGCACAACGGAAGAAATAAGGGAAAAACAAAGCAATGCAGTAAACTAAAAACAGGTTAGGATTTTCAACACCTAGCCCTCCAGACTAGGATTTTCCATACCATGCCTGATCCCCGATCAGGACTTAATCATAATCAATAATCATCCACCTAAACTTAAATCGGTGTCAACACCAAAACAACAATCAGGGCCAGACTGCATCAACAATCTCCCCCTTTTTGTTGTTTGACAACCCGATCTAAGTTTAGGGATCTCAATCAATATTTTTCAACTTTAGAATCATAGGGAAATCCAGATCCTCCCCCTACAACATGATCATCCTAAACTTAACATGATCCACACTCTCCCCCTTTGTCGAACATCGAAAAGGGGCAAGAGGGACTGTTAAGATTAAAACAAACTCCCCCTCAACCCTAGGGGTATCCCAAATCAACAAAGATGTGATAGATTGATGGATAACCATACGAACACATGTGAAAAAGATAGAGCAAGATATAGCAATCACATGCATCATATGAACACGGATTATCAACTCGCAAAGCATGCCATAACATGTATATGTATCAGGTAGACATGACATTACAAGCATGAACATGGCAGTGTAGCAAACATGCAGATCATAATCATATAAACAGCATGGCATCAACAATAGGCATACTATCATGAGATAAACACATAATCATGGCAATATAGCACAACCGCAACTAGTAGTCATCAAAACATCAACAAGCAGTAACATCCTAAGCAAGATAGAACAGACAAAAGTCAGGATGTACACAGCCATCTAAAAACATCAAACATGAACACAGAGCGGTCAATCGTCAGCTGGATCATCGTCTGAATCATCAATGTAGATGATATCTCCTGGTGAAGGGCCACTGGGAGATGTACCATCAGGAAATGTATGATGATACCATTCTTCATACCATCTGTCCTGGAAGGAGTGCATCTCAGAGACATCAGAGGCTAAAGCGTCGAGACGGTGATCAAAAGTCTGAAACTTTGAGCGGACCTCCTTCCGCCAGAGCTCAGAGATATGCAATTCGTGCTGCAGCATCCGCTCTAACTCCACAATCTACCATCGAAGGTCAGGAGCCCACTCATCATAATCCTCTATATCAGCGGGCTGCTCCTGGGAATGGGCTGCTCCTGGAAACTCCCCCATTTGTCTCTGATTCTTCCAACGCAACCCTCGTGATCCGACAACAATACCAGACTGGGCCAGCTTGCGACGATCAAGTCGGCAGTCCTGTCACACCATAGGTTCAGTCTAACCCTGTGAGACATCGATCCCAGCGGACTGCAGCCAGGCAGTGATGATATGACCGTATGGCATATAGATCGTCTGACCATACCTCAGACCATGAACAATGATGGAGAAATAGATGGACGGTGCTATGTCAAAATCTAACTGCAGATGCATCCCGTAAAGCATCAGGCAGTGGAATGGATGGATCTCATCAAGACGCTTTGACATAGTTGGAAGAAGACAATTTGTGATAATCTTAAACAGAACGTAATCAATGGGAGATAGATGGAGAGCAGAAAACGTGGGAAATGTACGGGTGTGTGCACCAGAACTCCGTGGCCTGGGGTGGCCTAGAAAATGCTCATAGATGGAGTCAGGAGTGACTCCAGTAAAGGGGACAGGAAGAGGGTCAGGAAGATATGGATAAAGCGAAAAATCATTCTCGGAGCGACGACAACCCAGAAACATAGTGAAGGATGATAGGGTAAAGTCAAGATCGACACCGGTGACACGGGTCCACCACCCTGTGCCCTCCCCATTGGCCAGATTATTGTAGAATTCAGAGACCAAATCAACATTGATTGGCCTTTCTAAGAAAAGGATGTTTTGAAGCTCATAGTACTCAATGATTCTTCTCACCGTAGGACAATGTTCAGAAACAAAAGTTTGATCCACTGACCGACATGACATTAGTTTAAAGTTGTGCCAATGAAATTCTAGGGCATAGAGAATGTTTTGAAATCTAGGATGCGGGGGAGATGGAGGTCTCATAGGAGGTGTAGAAGACAAAGGGCCTGTAACACCCCGAATTTGGCAATGTAAAATTCATGACAATGTATGAAAATGATTATAATGAAATGATATGAATTTCATGTAATCACATGCTATAAAATGTTATGAAGGCATGAAATATTATATGCATGAAATATTATATTCATGAAATATTATTATCATGAAATGTTAGCATGAAATATTATATTTATGAATATGGAATATTAAAAATATTATGAAATAATATTTTTGGGATATTATGAAATATTCTGAATTCATAAAATATTATTCATATTATGAATTTCATGATGAGCTTGGTTTATTGGGCTTGGAAATGAATGGTGCTAAAAAGAAAGTGCAAAGTGGAGGAAGCAAGGATTGAACCTTGGACCTCCTAGTTGCACTCACCATGTCATAACCAATGAACCAAGCAATAGTTCATGAAGAAGGAGAAAGGAACATGCTTGTTAAGTGGGTAAGAGTGAAGAGACATGTCCTTTCATGAGAAAAGTATAAATAGGTGGAAGTTGGAGCAACTTCCTTCTTTCCTTTTCTTCTTCCTCTTCATCTTCCAAAACCGAAACCTCTCTTCTTCCTTCTTCCAATTTTCGAAAACCTTAGGCAAGGGTTCTAACCCTAGGGCAAATTCAAGAGGGAGGAATCCAAGTGATCTTGTCATCTACCAAGACCAAGGAATCTTAGAAAGAAGATTTGGAAGAAAAGATTTTTTGTATACCCTACAAGTGTAGGGTACCCTACAATTTAAAGAGAAGAGTAAATTTCCAGCGCTAGGATGTAAGTATCCTCTCGCCTGCAGTGTAATCGCTTTCGTTTGATTAGTATGTTTTCTTGTTGTTGTTGTTGAAAAGGGAGCCTTCTTCCCTTGTAACCATTCGGCCACCACCATGAAATGGGCTTTGGTCTTTTCTTGATACATGAGGATATCCCTAAGAACTTAGGGTATAGATGTATGTTGTTTTCCAAATTTTTGAGAAGACAAAAACTAGGGTTTGGTGTCCACAAGGTTTCGGCCACCCATGGTTGGAGGTCCAAGAGAAGTTTGTTTTGATTAAATCTTGATACATGTTAGTGCCCTAGGGATTCTATACACTTATGTGTTGTTCCTAAATTTTTGGGAGAACAAAACACTAGGGTTTCCCCTTGGGAGACTTTCGGCCACCCCCTTGGAGGGAGGTCTTGGTCCCTTTGGTTATAAGAATACATACCTTAAAACTTAATGTAAATGTGTATGGGTTTTCTTAATGGTGTTATGTACAAAATTCTAGGGTTACCCCATGTGTAGGTTTCGGCCAAGAGAAGAATGGCTAGAGTTTTTGTGATGATTGATATCCTATTATGTTCCCATGATTAGAATGGTAGATAAAATGTTGTATATATATATGTGTGTTGTTTTGTGAATGATGACTTGTCCAAAAACCCTAGAAACCCCACCTTGTCATTCGGCCACCCCTTGCAAATTAGGGTTAGTGAATGCTATCCCAATATGAGATATAAACCATGTTTCAATTGTTAACATGAAAGGTACTTGAGGTGTGTGTAGAAATGCTTGAATGAATGCTTGCTTGGAAAACCAAATTCCCTTACTTGTATGTTTCGGCCAACCCTAGTTCTAGGGTTGGGAAGTACCTAATGAGACCATGAAGCATGCTATTACATATGTGATATGTGTATAAATTATGTGACCTATCTTGTTAGGTATAAAAGCATGCCTTATAGCCCATGGGGCACTCTTATGACATGAATATGATGTGATTGAGATGTGATTGATAATATGCCTAAAAGGAGATACTCTATTGAAACTGGGATCAAGAGCACCCGAATGCGTGGTGTGTCCCTAGGGGATCAAGAGCACCCGAATGTGTGGTGTGTCCCTTTGAGAAGTGATTAAGAGTACCTTTAGGCATATACTTATATGAGTAATTGCATGATAAATTACTTTACTTTGAAAAGTTGTCTACCCGACTCGGAAGGGGGTCGTTAAACAAATCCAATGAGCATGTTAAGGTCATGGCATTGGTAGGACGGAAGGGTCCTGCTCTAATTAGATTGGTGGCTCGCTACCCCAATTTATTAGGGAACGCGCATGATGATGTGGTACGACAACTGGGCCCTGGATGATGATATGTTATTTTGAAGTACTTACCGTTATGGAACTGTTTTGAAAAACATATTTTCTCATCACGTGATTTTGTTCCGTAAAGTACTTAGAGATAAATTGATGTGATATTTATGATGCTTTGATGAGATGCTTATGATGCTGATAACTCTATCTGATTATTGTGTACATGATATGATGTATTGATATGGATTTTGCGAGTAGGCCCGGATTCTTACTAAGCATGTCTTGCTTACTAGTTCCTGTTATTTTTCTTATGCTGCAGATAGCGGTAAGAAACACTCGAACTAAAGGAAGAGGCAGAGGGAAGATTGGAGGATGTGTGTGGTGATGGCTCGGGAAAGGATGAAAGATTCTATCTACCTTAGTTTATCTAGAATCTAAACTGCTTCCCATAATTACGATTGAATTTGTATTACTTTACTATGAATATATGATGACTGTGACTACTCTACTGTTAGAAATATGGAACCTAGGTCATGTTAGATAATACTATTGTTAATGTCTAATTCCTATAGTATGCATGCCAGTAAAATGCTAGATGTTAATACTTTCGGTTGCCTATAAATGCTTCTTTTGTATATGCTTCTTTTGCATGTGTCTAAGACTAGATAACTCTTGCTATATGCTTATTTGAGATTTTCTGCTTTAGTGTGTTAAATGATTTCCATATTAGGTTGTAGATGCATGAAGATATAAATGAAATGGAAAAAAAAAAAAAACCTTGCGTGGTGATTTAGTTTTCAATAAGCATGCTTATTACTAGTTCATGTATTGTAACTGTTTGGTTGGATATACATGTTTAACATGACTGGATGATATGAATGTATGGACCCGTAACCCCGCCTTTAGGGTAGATATAAGGTCGGGCGTTACAAGTTGGTATCAGAGCAGATTTCCCCTCCATCACACACACATCAAGCTTCCTCCTGCCGCTTCCAAGTAAGAAATCCTAAACTCGCTTATTTATTTCATGTACAGTACAACTATAGGGATGAATTATGCTTGCATAATATGGAGATGATTAATACTTGCCTAACAAAGTGGTGTTAAGGCTTATATCTATCTATTTACTGTTAATAGATATGACTAGAGGGCGTAGTACTAGGGGTAACGAGATAGCACCCCCACCTGATCTGATGCAGGTGATCACTGATCTGCAGCGTCAGGTCACTGAACAACAGCAGATAATAAACACTCTGATGACCCAGCAGGGGAACACTGCAACCCCGCAGGGAAGTCAGAATGTGATACCTACTGAGCCTCCAACTGCACAGGCACCCCCGGACACTCCGGCCCGAGGAGTCCGACAGGAGGCCTATCTGATTCAGTGGCAGAGACTGAAGCCGGAAAAGTTCTCTGGCACCTGCGAGCCCTGGGACGCCCAGGCCTGGCTCAAGGCAGTTGAGAGCACAGTGGAATTATTAGACTGGCCCGAGCATGAGAAAATTAAATGTGTCTCGTTCTGCCTCACTAGCGATGCCAGGATGTGGTGGGAACGGGTAAAAGTTAGAAGGTCAGTGGATCACATGAAGTGGAAGGACTTCGAGTCTGAAATTCTGGAGGAATTCTTTAATATGCGAGTCACAAATAGGCATTTTGCCAATCGGAATCGCAGATAGGGAACTCTACTGCGACCTGATAGTGCTTGATATGCAAGATTATGATGTGATAGTGGGCATGGATTTCTTAAATAAATACGGCGCTTCAATTGAGTGCCGTAAACGAAGGGTTATCTTCCGACCCGAGACGGGAATTCTCTTTGAATTTATCGGCGAGCCGAAGAAGAAGACTGGCAAAGTCTTATCGGCTCTGAAGGCAAGGAAAATGTTAGAGAATGGATGTTCTGGATTTCTAGCTCATGTAGTTGATACTCGTCCTAGAGAGGACCCGAAGCTAGAAGACGTCGAAGTCGTATGCAACTATCCAGAGGTATTTCCCGACGACTTACCTGGGTTAGCACCTGAAAGAGATGTGGAATTTGCTATTGATTTGATTCCTGGTACTAACCCCCTCTCGAAGGCACCATATCGAATGGCGCCGGCTGAATTGAAAGAATTGCAAGGACAGCTACAAGAGCTACTCGACAAGGGACTTATCCGCCCTAGTCATTCCCCCTGGGGAGCTCCCGTACTGTTCGTCAAAAAGAAGGACGGGTCGATGCGTATGTGTATCGACTATCGGGCATTAAACAATGTGACCATAAAGAACAGGTACCCTCTACCCAGGATAGATGATCTGTTCGATCAGTTAAAGGGAGCTACGGTCTTCTCTAAGATCGATCTGAGGTCTGGTTATCATCAAGTCCGGGTGAAAAATGAGGACATACCCAAAACTGCTTTCCGGACGAGATACGGACATTACGAGTTCGTAGTGATGCCGTTTGGAGTCACCAATGCTCCGGCAATATTCATGGACCTTATGAATCGGATTTTCTCGGCATTTCTCGACAGATTTGTGATCGTCTTCATCGACGACATCCTTATTTATTCGAGGACTTCCGAAGAGCATGCAGAGCACCTGGGTATAATATTACAGATTCTTCAGAAAGAACAACTGTATGCTAAATTTTCTAAATGTGAGTTCTGGCTGAATCAAGTGTCATTCTTGGGACATATCATCTCCAAGGACGGAGTGATGGTCGACCCAATTAAAATTGAGGCCGTAAGTAATTGGTCCAGACCCAAGAATGCCAGTGAGGTCAGGAGTTTTCTGGGGCTAGCCGGATATTACAGAAAATTCGTAGAGAACTTCTCTCGAATTGCGGCTCCTATGACAGCTCTGACAAAGAAAGATAAGAAATATACTTGGACCGAGGAATGTGAGAAGAGTTTCTCTGAACTGAAAAGGAGACTGACTAGCGCTCCTATATTGACTCTTCCTGAAAGTGATACGGGTTTCGATATGTACAGCGACGCATCCAAACTTGGACTCGGAGCTGTACTTATGCAAAATGGGAAGGTAATCGCCTATGCCTCTAGGCAACTGAAGGAACATGAAAAGAATTATCCTACCCATGATTTGGAATTAGCAGCGGTGGTCTTTGCGCTGAAAACATGGAGGCATTATTTATATGGTACTCAGTGCAAGGTCTTTACTGATCACCAGAGTCTGCGGTATTTCTTCACCCAGAAAGACCTGAATATGCGACAACGCCGATGGCTCGAGTTGGTCAAGGACTACGATTGTGAGATCCTGTACCATCCGGGAAAAGCCAACAAGGTAGCCGATGCTCTGAGTAGAAAATCATGTGCTACTTTAATATCTTTGTCGGCTTTGTCACAACCCTTAGGGAAAGAGATTATGGATTTCGGAATCGAGATTATATCGGGACAGCTTTCTACTCTACAGATTGCGCCGACATTATTTGATGGTATTCTGGAGAAGCAGAATCTTGATCCGAGTCTTCAGAGAATCAAGCAAGAGATTCTTGAAGGCAAGGGCGAGGGATTCCGGATTTCCGAGAGCGGAGTTTTATATCTCCGGGATCGATTATGCGTTCCCGACGACTCCGAGTTACGGACAAGGATACTCGAGGAAGCTCACGGCACACCTTACGCGATGCATCCTGGGTCTACCAAGATGTATCAAGATCTGAAAGGTAAATTTTGGTGGTCCGGCATGAAGAAAGATGTAGCCCATTATATTAGCATGTGTTTGACCTGCCAGAGGGTCAAGGCAGAACACCAGAGGCCTGGAGGAGTTCTGCAGCCTCTACCTATTCCCGAGTGGAAATGGGAGGACATATCTATGGATTTTATATCAGGGCTGCCTCGGACTACGAATGGATATGATAGTATATGGGTGATTGTAGACCGGCTGACCAAGTCCGCGCATTTTCTGGCTATCAGGATGACTTATTCAGTGGAGCAGTTGGCTCAACTGTACGTCAAGGAGATTGTCCGACTACACGGGGTTCCCAAGACCATCGTCTCTGACCGAGACGGTCGATTTACTTCGGATTTTTGGGGACACGTGCAGAAGGCCCTTGGCACGAAGCTGAAGTTCAGTACAGCCTTTCACCCCCAGACTGACGGGCAGACTGAACGAGTAAACCAGATACTAGAAGATATGTTGCGAGCTTGCGCCTTGGACTTCAAGGGAAGCTGGTGTCGATACCTGAGCCTGGCAGAGTTTGCTTACAACAACAGTTATCAGGCTACTATCGGGATGGCACCGTACGAAGCACTGTACGGAAGGAAATGCAGATCTCCTTTATGCTGGCATGAGAGTGGTGAAAAGAGGGAGATGGGACTCCAGACTGATATTGTCAATGAGACCACTCAGGCTATTGAGAATATCCGCCAGAGAATAGAGACTGCACAGAGTCGGCAGAAGAGCTACGCTGATAAGCGACGCAGACCGCTTGAGTTCGAGGTTGGGGATTCGGTATTTCTGAAGGTAGCCCCTATGAAAGGGGTGATGAGATTCGGAAAGAAGGGGAAACTGAGTCCGCGATACGTGGGACCCTACCAGATCTTGAGACGAGTAGGCAAAGTGGCCTACGAACTGGAGTTACCGCCAGAAATGGCGGCTATCCACAACGTCTTCCACGTGTCAATGCTCAAGAAGTGTATCCCTGATGCAATTCAAATTATAGAACCCCCACCAGTGCAAGAACAAGAGAGTCCTAGTTCCGAACGCCGACCGATCCAGATCCTCGATCGGGAAGTTAAAAGGCTAAGGAACAAGGAAATACCCTTAGTGAAGGTTCTGTGGCGGAACGAGCAGTTCGAAGAAGCCACCTGGGAACAAGAAGATATGATGCGATCAAAGTATCCGGAACTATTTTAAAGTTCGGGACGAACTTTTTATAAGGTGTGTAGGATTGTAACACCCCAATTTTTACAATTTGAATACCTGGGGAATTGTTTAAAGTTCGGGACGAACTTTCTATAAGAGAGGGAGGATTGTAACACCCCGAATTTGGCAATGTAAAATTCATGACAATGTATGAAAATGATTATAAAGAAATGATATGAATTTCATGTAATCACATGCTATAAAATGTTATGAAGGCATGAAATATTATATGCATGAAATATTATATTCATGAAATATTATTATCATGAAATGTTAGCATGAAATATTATATTTATGAATATGGAATATTAAAAATATTATGAAATAATATTTTTGGGATATTATGAAATATTCTGAATTCATAAAATATTATTCATATTATGAATTTCATGATGAGCTTGGTTTATTGGGCTTGGAAATGAATGGTGCTAAAAAGAAAGTGCAAAGTGGAGGAAGCAAGGATTGAACCTTGGACCTCCTAGTTGCACTCACCATGTCATAACCAATGAACCAAGCAATAGTTCATGAAGAAGGAGAAAGGAACATGCTTGTTAAGTGGGTAAGAGTGAAGAGACATGTCCTTTCATGAGAAAAGTATAAATAGGTGGAAGTTGGAGCAACTTCCTTCTTTCCTTTTCTTCTTCCTCTTCATCTTCCAAAACCGAAACCTCTCTTCTTCCTTCTTCCAATTTTCGAAAACCTTAGGCAAGGGTTCTAACCCTAGGGCAAATTCAAGAGGGAGGAATCCAAGTGATCTTGTCATCTACCAAGACCAAGGAATCTTAGAAAGAAGATTTGGAAGAAAAGATTTTTTGTATACCCTACAAGTGTAGGGTACCCTACAATTTAAAGAGAAGAGTAAATTTCCAGCGCAAGGATGTAAGTATCCTCTCGCCTGCAGTGTAATCGCTTTCGTTTGATTAGTATGTTTTCTTGTTGTTGTTGTTGAAAAGGGAGCCTTCTTCCCTTGTAACCATTCGGCCACCACCATGAAATGGGCTTTGGTCTTTTCTTGATACATGAGGATATCCCTAAGAACTTAGGGTATAGATGTATGTTGTTTTCCAAATTTTTGAGAAGACAAAAACTAGGGTTTGGTGTCCACAAGGTTTCGGCCACCCATGGTTGGAGGTCCAAGAGAAGTTTGTTTTGATTAAATCTTGATACATATTAGTGCCCTAGGGATTCTATACACTTATGTGTTGTTCCTAAATTTTTGGGAGAACAAAACACTAGGGTTTCCCCTTGGGAGACTTTCGGCCACCCCCTTGGAGGGAGGCCTTGGTCCCTTTGGTTATAAGAATACATACCTTAAAACTTAATGTAAATGTGTATGGGTTTTCTTAATGGTGTTATGTACAAAATTCTAGGGTTACCCCATGTGTAGGTTTCGGCCAAGAGAAGAATGGCTAGAGTTTTTGTGATGATTGATATCCTATTATGTTCCCATGATTAGAATGGTAGATAAAATGTTGTATATATATATGTGTGTTGTTTTGTGAATGATGACTTGTCCAAAAACCCTAGAAACCCCACCTTGTCATTCGGCCACCCCTTGCAAATTAGGGTTAGTGAATGCTAATCCCAATATGAGATATAAACCATGTTTCAATTGTTAACATGAAAGGTACTTGAGGTGTGTGTAGAAATGCTTGAATGAATGCTTGCTTGGAAAACCAAATTCCCTTACTTGTATGTTTCGGCCAACCCTAGTTCTAGGGTTGGGAAGTACCTAATGAGACCATGAAGCATGCTATTACATATGTGATATGTGTATAAATTATGTGACCTATCTTGTTAGGTATAAAAGCATGCCTTATAGCCCATGGGGCACTCTTATGACATGAATATGATGTGATTGAGATGTGATTGATAATATGCCTAAAAGGAGATACTCTATTGAAACTGGGATCAAGAGCACCCGAATGCGTGGTGTGTCCCTAGGGGATCAAGAGCACCCGAATGTGTGGTGTGTCCCTTTGAGAAGTGATTAAGAGTACCTTTAGGCATATACTTATATGAGTAATTGCATGATAAATTACTTTACTTTGAAAAGTTGTCTACCCGACTCGGAAGGGGGTCGTTAAACAAATCCAATGAGCATGTTAAGGTCATGGCATTGGTAGGACGGAAGGGTCCTGCTCTAATTAGATTGGTGGCTCGCTACCCCAATTTATTAGGGAACGCGCATGATGATGTGGTACGACAACTGGGCCCTGGATGATGATATGTTATTTTGAAGTACTTACCGTTATGGAACTGTTTTGAAAAACATATTTTCTCATCACGTGATTTTGTTCCGTAAAGTACTTAGAGATAAATTGATGTGATATTTATGATGCTTTGATGAGATGCTTATGATGCTGATAACTCTATCTGATTATTGTGTACATGATATGATGTATTGATATGGATTTTGCGAGTAGGCCCGGATTCTTACTAAGCATGTCTTGCTTACTAGTTCCTGTTATTTTTCTTATGCTGCAGATAGCGGTAAGAAACACTCGAACTAAAGGAAGAGGCAGAGGGAAGATTGGAGGATGTGTGTGGTGATGGCTCGGGAAAGGATGAAAGATTCTATCTACCTTAGTTTATCTAGAATCTAAACTGCTTCCCATAATTACGATTGAATTTGTATTACTTTACTATGAATATATGATGACTGTGACTACTCTACTGTTAGAAATATGGAACCTAGGTCATGTTAGATAATACTATTGTTAATGTCTAATTCCTATAGTATGCATGCCAGTAAAATGCTAGATGTTAATACTTTCGGTTGCCTATAAATGCTTCTTTTGTATATGCTTCTTTTGCATGTGTCTAAGACTAGATAACTCTTGCTATATGCTTATTTGAGATTTTCTGCTTTAGTGTGTTAAATGATTTCCATATTAGGTTGTAGATGCATGAAGATATAAATGAAATGGAAAAAAAAAAAAAACCTTGCTTGGTGATTTAGTTTTCAATAAGCATGCTTATTACTAGTTCATGTATTGTAACTGTTTGGTTGGATATACATGTTTAACATGACTGGATGATATGAATGTATGGACCCGTAACCCCGCCTTTAGGGTAGATATAAGGTCGGGCGTTACAGGGCCTTTGCCCTTAGAACTATCCTCCATAGGTTCCTTACCCTTGGAAGACTTTCTATAGGGGGTGGAATTGATCATAACACAGGATTCAAATAATTTGATAAGATCGATCATACAAAACAAGAGTTGATCATATAAGATGGTACCCAATCATTAGATCAAAAGGAAATTTTGATCATAAGGTGAGAAAGAGGGTCACGGCAAAGGCAAAAAGATCAAGACACCACAGCAAGAATAAGAGCAAAAACATGATTAGCTTCATAAACAAGCATCATAGACTGATATGAATGAAAAACCAAAGCAAAAACTTACTTTGGTGCCATCGTTGTCATTTTTGGAAGTTGAGAGGAAGAAATCGTGCGCAGGAAACGTGCTCTCGGCGCAAGAGATGGTCGCAGAGTGTTTCTGTGAGAGAGGAACGCGCACAGGACTCACGCTCACGCGAGGAAGAAGAACACGAGGATAGCCTTCTTGCTCACACAGGGTCGCGCAAGGGGTTTTTCGGCGCTAGGGTTCGTGAGTTAAAGGTATTCCACGAAGTTAATCGGTTGGTGGATCGGTCCACCAACCAGAATTTAATGCATCTGAACGGATCACCGTTCGATCTGGTCGCGTCCAGACCGATCAGGCTACATCCTGATCGGACTGGCATGGGCCTGATCGGTCGGATGACAGATCAGACGTGCTCAGGATCGGTCGGGTGACCAATCAGGATACGAACAGTAGGGTCCGGAGAACAACCTCTGAGCTCCCTGATCGGTCTGCAGACCGATCCCCACAGGGTGCCAGATCGGTCCGGAGACCGATCCAGGCTGGCTCAGAATCCTTGGTCAAAAGATTCGGAGAGTCACTGCTGACTCTCTGATCGGTCTGTGGACCAATCACAATAGAAAGAAGCCAGATCGGTCCAGGGACCGATCAGCCCTATGCCTGATCGGTCCGGCGACCGATCAGGGTTCCTGGTATTCCCTGATACGAACTGAAATATTCAGTTTCAGAATTTCTGAAACTTTCCAACGAGATCTGCTGAAGTTTATCGAACTTGGACATGATATCCTGACTAAAATTGATCCCTTAACAAGAATCAAAGGTCCTTATAGGTTCAACAATCACATTGACCCATACAAATGGAGTCAAACTCAATCAACAATCAATCAAGCAAATTCAACCAAGTTTTGATTCCAAATTCAAGTTTCCAATCAAGTTGCCTTGATTGGAATGTCCAAGTATGATCATAGGACCAAATACACATATGTTATGCATTGGTTTTCCTCATACTTGGTCACCACCGTGATTTTTATCTCGTCAACTTAAATTCTCAAGTGATACAATGACATTTTGAGAAATTGAGTTGATCCTAACATCTCACCCCATGTCTAGCAAACAAAAACATTTTGGTAAACCTTATAGTTTGTGTGAGATGTCCCCAAAGTTACCCAATTGATTCCCAACAATTTCGAAATAATCATGAAGGATTTCGAATGCAATTTGAAAATCATGAAGCGCGACACATTCCCAATTCCTGTCTTAGGAAACTAAATTCATTTTCGGGAAGTGGTTTAGTGAAAATGTCAGCTAGGTTTGACTTTGACTCTACATGAGAGAGTATGATGTTCCCCCTAGCTACATGATCCCTAATGAAGTGGTGTCTGACTTCAATATGTTTTGTCCTAGAATGGTGGACTGGATTCTTGGTTAAGTTAATTGTGCTAATGTTATCACATAACACTTGCACACCCTTGTAACTCAATCCATAGTCCTCTAAGGTATGAATCATCCACAACAATTGCGATATACTCTCTCCCATGGTGATATATTCTGCCTCGATAGTAGAAAGGGCAACACAATGTTGCTTCCGACTCGACCAACTTACTAAGGACGAACCTAAGAATTGGCAGCCCCCACTAGTGCTTTTCCGGTCCAACTTACATCCAGCGTAGTCGGAATCCGTATAGCCAATCAAATCAAAAGATTCGGTACGGGGATACCTAAGACTTACACCAATTGTGCCCTTGAGATATCTCAAAATTCGCTTAACAGTAATTAAATGAGAATCCTTGGCACATACTTGATACCTAGCGCACATACCTACAGCAAATAGTATATCTGGTCGACTGGCTGTGAGATATAGCAGACTACCTATCATGCTTCGATATTGACTTAGATCAATAGGTTTACCACTCTCATCATTGTCTAACCTTGTGTTTGTAGCCATGGGAGTGGTTACCTCTTTCGAATCACTCATATTGAATTTTCGAAGTATTTCCTGTGTATACTTTGATTGGTGTACATGGATACCATCGCGAGTTTGCTTGATTTCAAGTCCAAGGAAGAAAGTCAACTCTCCCACTAGACTCATTTCAAACTCACTCTCCATGTGTCCAATGAATTCATTTAAATAGCCCTTATTATTTGAGCCACAGATTATATCATCGACATATACTTGGGCTACAAATATATTGTCACCATCTCTTCGTAGAAATAGTGTAGGGTATATTTGGCCTCTAACGAAGCCCTTCTCAACTAGGAATGTCGACAACCGCTCATACCACGCCCGGGGTGCTTGTTTAAGGCCATAAAGTGCCTTTTTGAGCTTGAACACGTGGTTTGGAAATTCGGTACTCTCAAACCCCGGAGGTTGTTCGACATAGACCTCTTCTTTAATCAAATCATTTAGAAAGGCTGATTTGACGTCCATTTGATATAATTTGAAACCACGATGTGTTGCAAATGCTAGCATCAATCGGATGGACTCTAATCGTGCCACGGGAGCATAAGTCTCATCATAATCAAGGCCTTCAACTTGATTGTAGCCCTTAGCTACCAAGCGTGCCTTGTTTCTAATGATTTCTCCCTTATGGTTCAATTTGTTCTTGAAGACCCATTTGGTTCCAATAATGGAGGTCTTCTTAGGTCTAGGGACTAAGTCCCAAACTTGACTCCTCTCGAATTGACCTAGTTCATCTTGCATTGCAAGGATCCAATCGGGATCATTTAACGCTTCATCAATTTTTCTAGGTTCAATTTCGGAAATTAGAGCAACTTCATTAGCCTCATTCCGGAAGAATGATCTAGTCCTAACCCCTTGATGGATGTCTCCAACAATTTGGTCTTGGGGATGACTAGAGGCTAATCTAGTTTGCCTTGGAGTTGGTGGTGCTTCTTGAACAGGTTCACTTGACACAAGTTCAGCCTCAGGATCCGGCTGATCAATGGATTGTCTAGGCTCACCGTCATCAGACTCATCAACATCAACAACACTTGGAGTTTCGTTCAAACTTAGTCTCCTAAGTTCAAGTTGAGCTCCTTCTACATTTTCTGATTGGTCAATTGATTTCGGAATTTCTTCAAAAACCACATCAGAAGACTCTTCAACTAATCTAGACTTCTTGTTGTAGACTCTGTAGGCTTTGCTAACGAGGGAGTACCCGACTAGTATCCCTTCATCAGCCTTTGCCGTGAACTTTCCAAGGTGATCCTTGATGTTTAGGATGAACACCTTACAACCAAACACCCTAAGATGTTTAACAGTAGGTGGTTTTCCAAACCAAAGTTCATGGGGAGTCTTTCCTAAAAATGTATGAATCAGGACTCTATTTTGCACATAGCAAGCTATATTTACAGCTTCGGCCCATAAGTAACTCGGGAGTGAGTACTCATTGAGCATGCTTCGTGCAGCCTCTTGAAGTACACGATTCTTCCTCTCTACAACACCATTTTGTTGTGGTGTTCTAGGAGTAGAGAACTCATGTCTATAACCCTTATCTTGACAAAATTCTAAAAACCTTTGATTTTGAAATTCACCTCCATGATCACTTCTAATTGTCTTAATTGTTAATGATTTCTCATTTTCAACTCTTCTACAAAAAGAAATGAAAATATCTAAGGTTTGGTCCTTATATTTCAAAAAGTAGGTCCATGTGTATCTAGTGAAATCATCAATAATTACAAAGCAATATCTACTTCCATTCAATGATATAATGGTACTACAATCAAATAGATCCATGTGAAGTAAATCTAATGCATTGGAAGTACTTACAGTGCTTTTACCTTTATGTGCAGATTTTGTTTGCTTACCCATTTGACACGCATCACATAATTTGTCTTTTTCATACTTGATGCTTGGTAAGCCTCGGACTAGTCCCTTGGTGGCCAACTTCCGGATGTTCTTCATGTTCACATGTGCTAACCTCCGGTGCCAAAGGGTGGACTCTTCTTCTTTTGACATGAGACACTTAGCAAAAGCATTAGTAGCACTTTTAAATGAAACTTGATAAATATTGTCTACTCTTGCTCCTACTAGTACCGTGTCCAAGGTGTCATTTTGTCTAACTAGACATTGACTTGGTTGGAAGTCAATTGTGTAACCCGTGTCACACAATTGACTGACACTTAGGAGATTAAATTTCATCCCCTTGACTAGAAGGACATTTGAGATTCTAAGACATTCGGATATTTGAATGTCTCCTATTCCTATGACCTTAAGACTACCATTGTTACCAAATGATACATTACCTTTACTTTTCTTATGAAGTGTGGTAAACAATGATCTATCCCCGGTCATGTGTTTGGAGCATCCACTATCAACGAACCAAGTTGATAGGTGCTCCCCCTCAATCATAACCTACACAATTCGAAAAATAGAAGTTTTAGGTACCCAAACCTTGGGACCTAAAGCATCAACTAAACATGACTTAGGCACCCATGCCTTGTCAACTTTCTTTTGAGTTTTGAGTGTCCTAGATTGTCTCATGTCAGTCCTAGACATGAGAGACACAAATGAGGATTCTTTAGGGTGGTAACCAATACCGGTCCTATTGTAGACTGCCCTTTGGGCATTGAGGATCATATCTAGGGTTTTAGAGCTATTTGAGAATTTCCCAAGAATATTCTTGAGCTTCTCAACTTCACTCTTCAACGATTGGTTTTCCTCTACTAACAAATTATCATGCAAATCACTGATTTCCTCAACCTTAGAGGACTTCAAACTTACAATCTCACGTTTCAACGATTTAATTTCATCTTCTAGTAATTCAATATGCAAATCATCAATGTTATCATCTCTAGATGCCTTCAATTGATCAATTTCTAATTGCAATGCTTTAACTTTGTTTTTGGATTTCTTAAGCATACTAGTTAAACATGCAATTGCTCTATAACACTTTTCAAGCTCGGGAGAAGTTACCTCTTCATCATCCGAAGATGATGAAGCCGTGTTTGCGGAGCTTGAAGATTCATCACTGCTCTCCTCTCCAAGAGCCATGAGAGTCACTTGCCTTGTGCTCTTCTCCTCCTTTTCATCATCGGATGAGCTAGAGGATGACTCATCCCAAGAAGCCTTCAAAGCTTTCTTCTTCTTCTTGGATTTTTCTTCTTTTCTTTTGGATTTCTCCTCCTTCTTCTTAAGCTTTGGACATTCATTCTTGAAATGTCCTTTCCTACCACACTCAAAACAAGATGCATTATTCTTATCAAGTTTGGATTCACTAGTGTTACCTCTACTTTTGAAACGTCGATCCCTTCGCATCATCCTCCTCACAAAGTTTGTCATCTCAGATAAAGAGGAGCCACTACCATCTTCCTCAGAATTAGACTCAGATTCGGAAGAGGATGAAAATGATGAGACCTCCTTCTCCTTCTTCTTCTCCTTCTTCTTCTTGTTGGTTCGGTCCCCTGCAACTAAGGCAATCCCCTTCTCCTTGGGGCCTTTGTTAGCCATTTCATGCAACTCCATCTCACAAAATAAATCATCTAATTTTACAATAGATAAATCCTTGGATACTTTATAGGCATCCACCATAGATGACCACAAAGCATTCCTTGAAAATGCTTTCAAAACATACCTCACAAGGTCATGGTTCTCGACCTTTTCATCAATTGAATGAAGCCCATTGAGGACTTCCTTGAAACGACTATGAAGCTCACTTACCGACTCATTCTCCTTCATGGAGAGATTTTGAAGTTGGTTGAGGAACAAATCCCTCTTAGCGATTCTAGAGTCCCGGGTGCCTTCGTGAAGCTCAATGAGTTTGTTCCACAGGTCCTTGGCACTTGTGAAAGGACCAACTTTGATGAGTTGATCTTTGTTCATGCCACATTGTAGAGTGACAACCGCCTTCGCGTCGGCTTCACTTGTTCTTGTTTGTTCGGCAGTCCACCGTGAAGACTCGAGTTCTTTGCCTTCGTCATCCTTAGGAGGAATGAATCCCTCCTTCACTGCGAACCAAGTATGGATATCCATCTTCAAATAGTATTCCATCTTTGATCTCCAATACTGAAAGTCGGCGCCATCAAAGAATGGAGGTCGGGTGGTGGAGAAGCCTTCTCTCAAAGCCATCTTGTTGATAACTCTTGGATGTTAAGCCGTAAACAAAGCCCCAAGCTCTGATACCACTTGTTGGAAACGAGATGGATAGAGAGGGGGGGTGAATATAGCCAACACTTTTTATTTGAAGAGCTTAGCAAGTTTTCTGCACTTAAACTATCAGTAGCACAGCGGAAGAAACAAGGGAAAAACAAAGCAATGCAGTAAACTAAAAACAGAGATGAAAGCTAACAACCACAGCTACCAAGATCGCTAATAAGAGGGTTTACAAGGTTCGGGGATAACTTGCCCCTACTCCTTGGCGTGCCCTTAAGGTGGGCGATCCCTTGATCGTCGGCAGATCTAGCCCCTGTGATCACCGGATATAAAGCAACCTCCTTCTCGGTGGAGAAACCTCTCCACAGCGTTTCAATCACAGATAAGTGTTTAAGCTTAATGAAACAACAAGAAGGATCTTACTCAAACCCTCGGCAAGGACAAGAACACAGCAAGCTTCCCTGAGCTCCACCCAGTGGCGATCTCACGCAAGAACCCTTCTTCGTGTCTTCCCACTGTCGGACTCCAAGCTTCTTGTTCCCTCCTTCAAGGCTCAAGTAAAGGATGATTGCTTCTCGATCGCTTGCTCAGAATGATGGAAACCTCAAGAACAGCAAGCTTGATGTGGAGAACTCAAAGCACTAGAACTCAAGAGCACAAGCTGAAGAACTGTCGAACTCTCCTCCACCGAAAACTCTCTCGTTCCTTTTGTTTCTCCACTAAGCAACAAGTGACCTCATCTCCAGCAGCCTATAGCTGCCTCACTGCCAACGCGCCAGCTACACTGAACCCTTACTGAACTTCCTGAGCTCCCTCAGCCAAGCTTCAGTCAGCGGCTTCAGTCCTGCAGCTCCAGCCGTTGCAACCTGAGTTAAGAAAGGGACAAACCTGCTCCAAGGAAAGCTCTCTTTGACTTCTCCTTGAGTGTTTGAATCCTCCCCTGTCACCTGTAACTTAATCAGACTGTTAGAGCAGCAAATCACGTAGTAAATCAAATATCAGAGATAAACAGCAGCGAATCGGATATGGTCAGACGCGATCAGAGCATCTGACAGTGCAATTTGAATTAAAGTGATCGGTCACCCGACCGATCAGAGAGACTCCTGATCGGTCACCAGACCGATCAGGCTAGGTCCAGACCGATCAGGATCCGTCCTGATCGGTCCCCAACGCTTAATCAGAAATCGCGATTTCTTTGTGACTTCTCCTGGATCGATCACCGGACCGATCCCAGGTTGTGGATTGATCACCTGAACGATCCACCCCTTTCTTGGGCAATTTCTGAGCTTCGCAGTCCAGGCCTCCTGATCGGTCATCAGACCGATCAGGCAGCCTCCTGATCGGTCACCAGACCGATCAGATCATGACCAGACCGATCAGGCTAGAGCCTGATCGATCATAGTGAGGAACCTGCGACGCTGGATCGTTCACCAGAACGATCTGCACAGTGATCCTGATCGGTCACCAGACCGATCAGGAGCAGTTCAGCAAGGGAACTCAACCTCACTGCTCGCTCCCTGATGGTCACCAGACCGATCAGGAGCCAGTCAATGGGTGAAACGCATACTCCCTGATCGATCACCAGATCTATCAGGAGCAACACAGTAGGTTCCCAACCTCACTGTGTGCTCCCTGATCGGTCACCCGACCGATCAGTCATCGCTGGATCGGCACCAGACCGATCCATGAAGGAGCAACGTGCCAGAATCCCTGATCGATCACCAGACCGATCCATGGACTCAAACTCAGCCCTCCAAGCTAAGTTTCCATCCACCTTAGCCCTCCAAGCTAAGGATTTTCCATCTAACTCTCCAAGTTGGGAATTTGTACCTAACCCTCCAAGTTAGGACTTTTCACCTAGCCCTCCAAGCTAGGACTTTTCACCTAGCCCTCTAAGCTAGGACTTTTCACCCAACCCTTCCGAGTTAGAATTTCATCCAACCTAGCCCTCCAAGCTAGGCACCTGACCCTCCAAGCCAGGACTTTTTCACCTAATTCTCCAGGATGGGAATTTGCACCTAACCCTCCAAGTTAGGACTTTTCACCTAGCCCTCCAAGCTAGGACTTTTCACCCAACCTTTCCGAATTAGGACTTTTCCAACACCTAGCCCTCCAAGCTAGGACTTTTCAAGCACCTAGCCTCCCAGACTAGGATTTTCAACACCTAACCCTCCAGATTAGGATTTTCCAACACCTAGCCCTCCAGACTAGGATTTTCCATACCATGCCTGATCCCCGATCAGGACTTAATCATAATCAATAATCATCCACCTAAACTTAAATCGGTGTCAACACCAAAACAATAATCAGGGCCAGACTGCATCAACAATAACAACTAGGACTTATCTTTTGAACCCTGTTGCCATTATCAAAACACAAGTTTGAATTTGGTGCTTTCTGCACCAACAATCTTCCCCTTTTTGATTTATGGCAACTCTAGTTCAAAAAGTTAAGTTTAATCAAAGCATAAAAACCATTAACTTTTGTTCCCTCCCCCTGGAAGGAATCTCCCCCTAGATTTTTCAAAAATACGTGGGGTTCTAAAACTTTACTTAGCATAATTTTCCACTTTGAAAACTTAAGTTTTAAAAGTACATTTTGAAGGCATGAGTTTTGAAAACTTTAAGTTAAGTACTTACTAACATTTGAAGAACTTTAAGTACTTAGTAAACTTTGAAGATCTTTAAGTTTCAGAGTACTCAATAGTTTTGAAAACTTTTAAGTTAAGTACTTAGTAAACTTTTGAAAAGTACTTAGTAAATTTTGAAGAACTTTAAGTTTTAGAGTACTCAAGAGTTTTGAAGACTTTTAAGTTAAGTACTTAGTAAACTTTTGAAAAGTACTTAGTAAATTTTTAAAGTACTTAGTTGATTAAGTTTTAAAGTACTTATGGAAGTTTTGAAAAACTTAAGCTTAAAGTACTTATAGAAGTTTTTGAAAAACTTAAGTTTAAAGTACTTATGGAAGTTTTTGAAAAACTTAAGTTTAAAGTACTTAGTAGGTTTTTCTTTAAAACAAAAAAACTTAAGTATTTCTAGAAAGGTTTTGAGAAGCTTTGAAAAGTAGCTGACTTTTTGAAAAAGAGATTGAGAGTTTGAAAAAATTTTAAAAATTTGACCTCTCTGCTTTCTATAAAAATTTGAAAAATTTGACCTCTCTGCTTTCTATAAAAATTTGACCTCTCTACTTTCTATCTCTCCCCCTTTGCCATATATCAAAAATAGATAGATAAACAGATAGATATTGCAGAGTTTAATTTGCATAAAAGGAAAAAAATATTTTCTTAAAGAAAACATATTCATATGATTTTGCTGTACTGAACCAAGACTTGGACCAAATCAGTTAATTTTCTCTTGTAGGGACCTGTCTAACCCATTTAGCTACTTACTAACTGTTATAAGCAGTAGTTTTCGCTAGAGATAGTCAAGTTAAGTGTTTTTGTTCAAGTTAGATTTTCTAAGCTTGACACTTAACTTGATTGTTGTATAAGTTGTATTTAGTGCCCCAATTACTGCAGATGCACTGACTTAAAGCATCTTGAATTAAGGCAAAGACCTAAGCATCTCAACCCTTTCTAGGTTATCAATCAAAGTACCCTAAATTGCTTGTGAGATGCTGACTTCTAAGTCTATAGGTGCATGCAGTTCTAGGGTTAGGGCCTAAGCTAAGTCCATTTGCGAAAAAAAATCCTAGTTTTGAAAAGGGGTAGTTTTGAAATAAAACTAAGTCGAAAAAATAAAAGAATTTATTTTTAAAACTTTTTCAAAATTAAGTATGAGCTGATTTTGAAAGCATTTTGAAAGAATTGATTTAAATAACAAAAACCAGTAATGAGTTAAGTCTATTCTACTAAGCACAATCCTAAACGCTGAATAGAAAGGAACCAAGTACTCATAAGCTAGTTAACATAGGAAAGTCACCACAGTCATACAGTCAAACATAAGTCAACCCTACTGAGTAGGGGCAGTCAGATAGTTACTGGTACAATGCTAAGCAAATCTAGGACGAGGGACCGGAATGATCAGATGGGCCCGGCTGCCATGAATCGAAGCGTGCCATCATCTCGATGTATCGAGCATCAGCCACTTCTCGATCGGCCCTACGAGCGTCCCTCTGCTCGATGTATCGAGCATCAGCCACTTCTCGATCGGCTCTACGAGCGTCCATCTGCTCTATGTGATAGGCCTCGACCTCCTCTCGGAGACTCTGGACCTGTGTCTCTAAGTGTGTCACTCTCTCGTAGAGTGTCGGTGGAGCGGGCTCGTCTATGTGTGCTCGGGCTGCTGCCGCTATGTCTCCAACATCCACGTCTACCTCCTCGTCTGAGGCGATCGGAGGAGCTGCTCTCTGACGTCTCCAGGATAAGACCCCGGTACCGGACACCTCTGTACCAGCTAGGGCGAAGTTTCTATAGCCTATTTCATCGTAATCGGTCAAAGCGGCTATCTCTCCCTCGGTAATGTTTCTACCATGGTGATGTAATATGGACGTAATGATGTGGCAGTAGGGTGTGCGTACCCGCCCTTGCGTGGTAACACTAGATGCGTGAAGGATAGCATGAAACATGTGAAGTCCTATGTCGATGTCTAGCTGGTGAATCAGGGCGTACAGGAGAAAGGTGTGGAATGGTCGCATAGTGGTGACGTCCCTGGTGGATAATGGCAAAATACATCGGACTATGACCCTATATAGAGCGTAGTCCTGGACTTCTAATTCGACAGACTGAAATCGTCTGGCCACGGGTCGCCTAAAGAAATATGAGTGCAATGTATCTAAGGTAATCTCAGAGTAGGGAGCATCAAAGGGAGGCTCCCTAGGAGGGTAACAACAGAAGGTGGACTGCGAGAGTCGTAGTCCTAGAAATCAGTTGAGGAATGCTGGTGTGATAGTTAAGGGGATTCCTTGAACAGTGGTGGAGAACATGAGATTATCTTGTCTAATTATGTTATTGTAAAATTCTGCACATAAGGAAGTATTGATTGAGTGGGTGCAGAATACGAGATTGTCAAGTTGGTAAAAGTTTATGATGTTCATTGCTAAGGGACAGGATTGGGTAAAAAATTATCTATTCAAGTAGCTCGTCTTCATAGGTTTATAGGTGGTACGAGCGAACTATTACACAATTCTAAATTCGGAAACCTAGGATCAGGACTAGGTTGGGTACCGGGTTCATCCTGGTTTGGTCGGCGTCTTCTAAGAGAAAGAATGTGTATTTAAAGAAAGTATGCATTTAATGAAAAATTGAAAAGAAATTAACTTAATTAAGAAATTATACCGGGTTGCTCGGGGAGGCATTGTTGAAGATGAGAGCTTGAGAGGGTTGCAAGATCTCTTGGAAAGTAGAGAGTTGAGGAGAAGGAGTGGTTTGAGTGTGAAGAGAAGAAGGAGAATGGAAGCCCTTTTATAGACAGTTTCGGGCGCCCTTTATCGGGAGGGCGCCCTGTCTGCAGAGGGCGCCCCGGCTGTCGAGGGCGCCCTGACCAGAGCTGTAGTTACCTTTCGGCAGCTTTCTGCCGTTGAAGGACTATATGAGGGCGCCCTGCCTGACGAGGGCGCCCTAGCCAGGGCTGCAGCTGCCTTTTGGCAGCTTTTGACCAACCTCAGGGCGCCCTCAAGGGATTGGGCGCCCTAAGGACTGGTTTTGACCCTAGAGGAGTGTTTTTGACCAGGTTTGACCCGATTTGAGTGTTTTGACCAAGGTTCGTCTACATTGTCCGTGGTTTGACTGCTTTGACCGTAGTTTGACTACGTTGACCATGGTTTGACCAAGTTGACCATCGTTTGAAATATAGGATTAAACTACAATACCGGTATTTAAGGGAATCATAATTGAGTTTAATTTTACTGTCTCACCCAATCTAGGGTTGTCAATCACGTTAGCCTTATAGGTTTTGTGAGACAGGTTTGATAAAAGAATTTTTGAAAACCATGATTCATTTTGAAAATCTTAATTAGTTTTTGAAAAAACATTTCAATTTATTTTGAAAGGAGATGTTCGAATCTATACTTAACTGAAAATTGTGTTAGATTTGAATTTTACAAAAAGTAATTTGAATTTGAAACTCAAAAATTGGCTTCCAGGTCTTGGCGAGGCACTAGGCCTTCTTTGGCCGTAGCCTTATTGGATCATCAACCCTTTCCTTGACAAAGCCGTTTAATGAAGTTTCATTTTCAAAATTAATCTTTGAAAAAGTTCTGGACTAACTAGTTTGGATTTTGGATCGGTAGCTTTGGCTAGTTTCACCAGTCTAAAGAGACCAAGTAAACTTGATCTTATTAGAATTGGTTTCCCTAACGTACTATCATCTCACCTCCACCCAATACTATGTTTTCAAGTTTCAGTTAAGTTTGTTCAATCCTTAAACTAACCTAAGTCTAAGCATAATAAATTGCATAAATTTAAATAAACAAGCAAACATGCAAAATAAAGTTGGATTTTATTTAACAATGAATATAGTTTTCAGTTTGGCTCCCCCTGGATGTTAGTAATATGAGAGAAGTGTCCTAAGGCAATCGCCTTATGATTGTAAACATTTATTTCAATAAATGATAATTCACTATTTGAGTATACATGTTTGTGTATTTGATTGGGATCTTAAACTCATCTACTGAATGTCCGCCATACAATTCACAGCATAAGAGAATTTGTGATGGGATCACAACTAGTGATTATCTCTAAATGTGCAAATGTGAAGTGTTGGAAATATCCCTAGTCAATGAATTGATAAATACGGACATTATCAATTCTGTTGAGACTAGCATGGGTTATTCTCTAATCAGCTGATTCTCACTGGCTGGTGACATTGGGATGTCCGGAGATAAACATGGATGCTAGTTAAGGGAACTAGTTCATTGGAGTGACTAGCTGTAAGACTTCATATGGGAATCTACATATAGATATGTCAATGAAGATCTTACTGTGGCTTAAGTGCGATGTTCCTTTGACTTGCGGTGTTCAAGTCATCTTGGTCATGGAGACTTATACTTTGACATCTCAAGCAAGCATCTCCAAGGAGGTGTGGACCCAGGATGATCGGGTATATGCCGAAGTGCCCGAAGATGTTTGAACAGCCTACAAAGGATTCACCACTCCTTGCGAGGAGATGTATATCCAGGCCTATCGTCGGATTGTTACTCAAAGCCTCTGGACAGAGCATATCATGTTGAGAGTGCGAGTCTCTTAAATACATGAGAGTAATTAGAAATCCAAAGGACGAGGAAGACACTACTTGGGCTAGGTGTGACGTAGTCAGCCTAGTGGGGACTGACACCATAGACCGTGTCCTGAACCAAATGGGTATAAGGTGGTGAAGGGAATGAGGCACGATTCATTAGAGCTGCTGAAGGGTTTCAGAATAATTTCTTCTGAGGTCAAACCGTTGATCTTTCGATTAATTGGGGATCATGATGTACTACTAGGTGCCACTCATTATCGTTCTATAATTGGTTGATTATAGACGGCCAACATAAATCGAAAGCCTATTTAGTCACACGCACTACGAGTAATCCGAGGGATTTAAAACGAGTTGAAAATTAGATTTTTCGATCAAGAGAAATAAGTCGAATCTGAGTTAATCAGAGGCGCAATGGAAACTAAAAATGGCTAAGTCTTTTGAAGGCTTTTTGGGCGAATTAAATGAGTTTAATTCGCGATCGGTTCGGGTCGATTTTGGCCGGCAAAGAGGGAGTTAACCCTCCTTGGGTGGCCGACCAATAAAGGGAGAATAAACCAATTTAATTGGTTTAATTAATAAAATAAATCTAGCGCTATTTATTTTATAAATTATGGATAAATAAATTTGTATAGAGAAATTTATATAAATAAAATTTATTGAAATTTATTCTTTTATGGAAGATTAAAATAATCCATAAATTGGTTTATTTTAATTTTATAAAATCAATTATGAATTGATTTTTCCATAATAAGAAAGTTTATAAATTTCTTATAAAAATTTATTCCATAATTTAAAGAGAAGAAGAATTAGTTTTATTATAAATTGGTTTATAATAAAGACTCGGTTTAAACGGAATAATTAATAAGAAAATTTATAAGATAAATTTCTTATAACTAATTCCGTTAATTCCGTTAATTCGGTTTAGAGGGAGACTTAGCAAAGGGGTTGCTACTATATAAAGGAACCAAAGGCTAGCCCTTATTCCTAACTAATCAACCACTAGTAGAATTTTGATAATAGACTTCGCCAATAATTACTTCGGCAATGATTAATGACGAAGTAATATATATTAATAAACTTCGATAATAAAATTGGTGTAGTAAATATAATTTTAGACTTCATAGATTAAAAAAAATAGACTTTACTTCTAATTTTTAATAATAATTACTTCGTAATTTTTATTTAATGAAGTAATAAGGTTTACAATAAAATTTATAATTTTAAATGGTGAAGTAATAAAATTGAACAAAATAAAATCTGAACCGATTTTAATTGTTATTCAATTCCCACAAATAATTAGCTAGGCGCGCAACAAAATTTCTCCCGCTTTCCCTATTTTTCACTTCTCTACTTTTCTACCGTAACCTAAATTTCTCCCGGTCCATGCGCTTCTAAGCTTTTACTTCGCCGACCTAAGTTTCTCCCGCCTCACCCATCTCTTCTCTGCGATCTGCTCTGCTCCGTCACCCCATCTCTTCTCGGCGACCTAAGTTTCTCTGCTCTGCTTTGGCGACCTAAGTTTCTTCTCGGCGATTGGTTTCTTCTCTACTCTGCTTCGACGACCTAAGTTTCTTCTCTGCTTTGCTCTACTTCGTCACCCCATCTCTTCTCTTCTCTTCTCCGTTCCCATCACTTCTCTGCTCTAGCTTCACGGCGACCATAGATCGCGACCACAGATCGCGATCCCCCTATCTTTCTCTTCTCTGCTTCTGCTTCGCGGCGACCATAGATCGTGAACTCCAAATCGCGAACTCCAAGTACTAATAGCGGCTCTTTCTCTTCAGGCAGAAATCTTTCTCTCCAAGGGGCTCGTATCTGTGCTAGGGTTTTGCTGGACGGTAAAATCTGGCTACTTTTGTGTTGTATGTTTTATTCTTCTGCTACTACTGCATGCTAAAAGTAATAAATTTACTGCATACAACAGTTTTGTTGTTAACAACATGTATGCATACAAGTAATAACATTCAGTGTGCTGCTACAAACATTGCTTTTCTCTTCTGCTGTAGGCTAGTCAACTATTCTTGCAATTGCCTTAACCTTCAGTGTGCTATTACAACTTTGAGTTAACTTAGTGCCACACTAGTTAATGTGTTCTCTTTGGCAATAGCTACTTGAACCTACTGATGCCAACCCTAGTCAACTTTACTTCCTGACTTTATAGTATTTGTCGTTTAACAATTGCTAGATCAATGATCTTTCTGACTTCATCAGGAGATTGGTTGAATGCTCAGTTGGCTTAACCCATCTGGTCAACTGCCAGCCAATTGGGCTTTGAACCAAAACATTCTATTATTTTATGATGAACTTGATGATGTGTGTACTTTGTGTTGGTAAATATGCTATTTTGTAAGTTATTTTTTTTATGACTTTGTTGTTCAGGATGCAAGTTGTTATTTATATAGGGCCCATCTTTTCTCATATAATATTCATGTGTTGTCAAATCAATGATATGATTACCTTGACTTGTGTATAGCATATTTACAACCTAATGATTCTATACTGGTGGGTGATAAACTGCTAAAACTGATTACTTTGTCTTAAGAAACTATTCAAAGTATGACACGGTTTGCAACTGATTTCTTTTCGTCTATATAATCTGATAAAAACTGTGTTACTGATGGTTACTTGGTTTAACTGTAATATTCATTTATTGTTTCTTAATTTCCAAACTATCAGGGTCCTATTGGATGGCAGTCACTGTTAGGTAGTTGGAATAGTACAAAATCTTTACTTTTTGCGGACAATGGTTTTACTGTTAACATGCATTGGAGTAGTAGCAGAAATTTACTACATACATGTTGTTATTACTGCATACATGTTGTTATCCTCCATTACTAGCTAGTTACAGTTTAGCTCTGCATGCTTGCTTCTTGGCTAACGAACCACTTTTCAGTTGGCACCAACTTTTCTTAGCTAATGATAGAAGGTTCTACACCTACATGCTTCTTCATTGCTGTCATTCCTGTAACATGTATATGTTTCCTTGCTAATCCTGTAAGTTCATAGCTATTTTCTACTGTGATATTTGTTTAGAGGCCCTAGCATCTTTAATTTTCTATTGGACTAATTGAGTAGCATTTGTAGGAGTTGATTAGTGCCATCAATATATCCCCACAATTCTTTTTTAGTAACAAATAATCAAAATTGAGATTCCCATATGTTGAATAATTTTCTCCCATAAATTTAATACAAAACTCAGAATTGCTACAAGTCCTGTTACCAGACAAGAAGAACACCATAAATAGAGAGACAATCAAATCCAATACGGCTTCAAGAAAATTTTTTATCAGAATTGCAAGCTCTCCTTCTAAAATATCGAGCAACCTCAATAAAAAATACTAATGAACCCGGACTAAGCTTGTAATTTGTGGCGATCTGGAACTCCAAAAGAGCATAAAAATTCTGAAACTCTTGAGATGCATTTGTTTCATTGCTGTCATTCCTATAACATGTATATGTTTCCTTGCTAATCCTGTAATTAAAGATGTTTCCTTGGTTTGTTTTGTTAGATTGAAAAAGTTCTGCATATGAAAATGATGTTCACATAAATTGGTTTGTACTATGAGCCAACTTGAATACTTGATTAATGTAGCTCTGCATGCAAATCTTCTGCATTACTGCATTACTGCATACAGTCTTCATACTGCATACAGTCTTCATTTCCTGTATTACTGCATACAGTTTACTGCATACATGCTTCTTTATTGCTGCATACAGTTTACTACAAGTTTTTTTACTACATACAGTTTACTGCATACAGTTCTTTATTACATCAGTTTGCTACATACAATTCTTTATTACTGCATACAGTTTACTACAAGTTTTTTTACTACATACAGTTCTTTATTACATACAGTTTACTAAATACAGTTCTTTATTACTGCATATAATTTATTACTGCATACAGTTTACTATAAGTTTTATTACAATCTTCTACAAGTTTTTTCCTGTAACATGTATATGTTTCCTTGCTAATCCTGTAAGTTCATGTATATGTTTCCTGTAACTGTGGCTTGTATCGAGGCTCGGCAATTCACAAAGCAAATGCTCCGCTTTTGTAACTGTAACTATGGCTATATGTTTCCTTGCAAATGTTTCCTGTAAGTCTTTTTTTTTTTGTTTAAAGCTCAGCTTTCCATGCCTCACATCTGTATACCGCTGACCTTTCACTTATATGTCACTGTTTTTTATTGTCGTTGGTTGGCAACACTTGATACTCATTCTATGCTTTCATCTTTCAAACTGTGGCAGCAAATCTTCATTGTATGCTTTCACTTGTATTGAACTAGTATGCATATACGATATGAAATTGTGCCAACTAATTTGTTTGTTGCCGAATGTCTTCGAACTAGCGCCACAAAGTTAGTCTGCTGTGATGAATGCATTCACTTATAAATATGGAAAAAATAACTTTTTTACTTTTTAAAATGTAGTGGGGTCAAGATGTACAATGCCTCAAAGGATATATCTAAAGGACCAGGTTTTAAACAATTAACAGTATGTATTGTGCTTATGTATGAAGATATGAATGGATGGTTTTTATAACTTGGATTGTGATCATTACATTACCTTTTCTATTTCATTATAGGGTAATCTAAAATAAAGTGGTTATATTGAATGTAGATATTGTGTGATGAGGTACATGAAAGAGAGTTGAATGTGAAAATTCACAGTTGGATAAGATGGTAATATTTTTTTTATTATATGCTTTGGTTTATATATGATTGAAATAAACTATTACAGTTGGATGAATCTAATATATTTTGTATTTTTGCATAAAAATTTGCAGGAACAATCAAGAATCAATATTACCAACAATCCGAATATGATGATGTCAGAAGTGAATGGAGTGAATTTGTCTACTCATATGTAGGTGTCTAAATTGGTGGTGTACTTAGGATACATATTTTGTTATTTCATTATGGATTTTGGATAAACTTATGGATATATATTTTGGTTATATATACTTGTGGATTTGTGGATATGTACTTGTGCATTGATGGATTCGTTGATATATATTCATCATTTTGAATGGATAATTGTTTAATTTTAATGAAGTAAAAACAATTTTTACTTCACTCTTTTATTAAATTAGTGCGGTGGTAATCGACATTTACTTCATTAAATTAAAATTATATTGTAATAAAAATGATTATTTACTTCGATAATAAAATTTGATGGTGAAGTAATCAAAAATAAAATACTTCATCCATTTAAATTGTGATGAAGTTAAAAAGCATATTTACTTCATCACAATTTAATAATTGTGAAGTCGTTTCATATCTATTACTTCTGTATCATACAAAACAATGAAGTCTTTTAAATCGATTACTGTGTCAATAAATGTATACGATAAAGTAACATAATACTATATACTTCGATAAATATAAATACTGACGAAGTTATAAAATATATTTGCTTCGACAATTAATGTAAACTGTGAAGTTACATATCATCTATTACTTCGTCGCATTGCAAAACTACTAAAGCAACAGATATTTTTTTACTTCGACAATTAATTTAAACTGTAAAGTTATATATCATCGATTACTTCGGCACTTTACAAAACCAACGAAGTAAAAGACAAGTTTTTACTTCAGAATCGGTCCAAATCTGAACCGGTTTGCCTCTTTGAATAGGTAAAAGACTTCGCTATTTTCATGCATATGACTTCGGTTATATGGCGAAGTAAAATAATCCCTTTTTACTTCACGTGCGTCTACTTCGGTAATTATCTATCTACGACTTCGATGAATATATGAAGTAAATTAAGCAAATTCTACTAATGAACTAATCAAGTTGTGAAGAGCTCTCCCTCTCTCTTTTCTCTTCTCCCTCTTCTCTTCTCCCCACCTAGGGCCGGCGCCCTCTTGGAGTTTTAGGGCCGGCACCCTCTTGAAGAACTAGGGCCGGCGCAACCCTCTCCTCCCCTTGTGAGTTGCCGTGAGCTTCAACAAGAAGGAGAACCCGAACACGAAGAAGAAGAAGCGGATAGCGACTCCTCTCTTCCCGGAATTTGATTCCGTTACTTCGTTGGTTAGTTTTCCTAATTCCTCTCTTGATCTTCTAAGTTGTGCCTTCCAAGAATCTAGTAGTTCTTGTCGGCACAAAACTCGTGACTTTGTGAAGTCATCCCGAAGAGAACTCGGCGTGGACGCGAATAGAGGCGGAGCTTCCAAGGGACGCTACGGTTGGATCTCGTCCCTTTTCTTCGAGTTACGCGAGGTATAAAAGTAAATTAGTTTACTTTTCGCAAAATTTTATTGTATGATTATGTCAACACACCATAGGGTTGCATGCTAGATACGAAGTTAAAATAATTTAGGAAATTATTTTATGCAAACTCTTCCGCTGCACGTAAAAATTTTAAATTTTACGAACTCGTATCCTTGTCAACATGCACCCGGTCCCAACAGTGGTATCAAAGCCGGTTAGTGTTCGACATTATCATATAATTGTTTTGCGGAACACTTTGTCATGATCTCAATTTCGGAAAAAATTTTCAATTATGGAAACTTTCAAATTATAATAGATTTTAGATTTAGGAATTTCAAAGTTTGGAAATCCTAATGAAATTTCGTAAACGTTTGAAATTTTCTAGTTTCTAAAATTTTATAATAATTGTGAAAATTTCCCATCTTTGGAAACTTTCCAAATTTTGGAAATTTTTCTATTTTAGAAATTTTCCAATTTTTTGGAAATATGTAAGTTTTCTTTTTACCCGAAACTTACAATCATTCTGAAAATTATTTTTTGAAATCTCGCAATTTTGGGCACTTTCTTTTGAGAAAGTCTAGACAAATTCATGGAAAGTTAATTGACAATTAAATTTGAATTGGTCTTTAAATTGACAACAAAATTCTTTATTTTGGATTGAGCCTCGGGGAACCGTCCAATTTAAAGTTAGTTGTTGTAATTTAATTTCCCAATTTTTAATTGAAATTGTCATGTTTAATTTGGCTATGCTTGTGAAGCAAACCAAATTGAATTTACGACAAATTATTTTTCTTTGGGTATCTGAGCCTCGGGGAGCCACCCTTAGAAAATGATTTGTTGTAATTAATTAAATTCATGAATAAAATATGTTGAAGAGGTGATGCTCTTACATATTGTTGTCTCCAAAATTAATTAGTAAAATGGTTTCCTATAGAGTTTTCTTAAATAAGATTTTCATGAAAATAATATGTAGTTGAATTAAGGGATTTGTCTCTTAATTTAATAAGATTTGATTTAGAGAAATCAAAATCTTGAACATATTATTTCCGAAATTAATTATGACAATTTAGGAAATTGTTTCCCAAAACAATTCCTTTAATAAAGTATGAAATTATAATTAGGAAATCCGGTTCCTAATTTAATTCATGAGACTTGATAAATTAAGTCACATACATAGTTTATTAAGGAAATCGTTAGTCATGACATAATTTTATGTCATGAATGTGCTTAGAAAAGAATGAGACCCAAACACCCCTTACAAAATATTAAGGCTAACACCTTCCATTAATATGGTTAGAACCGGAGTTTTGTTTCTCGCTAGGGTTGATGGACACATCCATGCCCGACTTGAACCTCAACATGTTCAAACCATGAAATTAGTTTATGTATAATATAGTTGGAGTCAGAGGTCAATCCTTAGTTTTGGTTGTTGGACACATCCAAGCCTGACTAAACGGTTGAATGAGCTCCAACCATATTAAAACTATTTCTTGATTAATGGGTCAGCCTTAAGCTTGGAGCATCGATTTGTTGTGCCACAGCCAAGGTCGATGTAAAGAGAGGTGCAGTTAGGTGCTATGTATAATGATACATACTTGTTAATGAGTTAACAACCTAATGATTTATGCAAACATTCAATTAGTTGATAGCATAAGGTGATAGTTACATATATGTAATGTGTAATCGGTATAATTACCTACCTTCATAGCTAAGAAAAACTTGATGGCCACAGCCATGGTGGTTCTTATCTATGGTTGGATATCAACCTATTTGGAGATGTTCCTACGATCTCCCGAATTGATAATAAGGGTGATTCAATTCGAAAAATAAATAGGATTTAATTTATGTATGTTGATACATTATTTAATCAATCTTCTCACATAATCTCAATTTGTATTTCTAGGATAATCACTCGATCATGTCTACTCAAATAAACCTGCGTTCCATTTTGGACACCAATAAACTGACTGGGCAAACTTCATGGACTGGCTTCGAAACCTGAGGATAGTCCTTAAGGCAGAAAAGCTTGCTTATGTCCTTGAACAAGCACTTCCCAAAAGTCCTCCAGAAAATGCAACTCCGGACCAATTGTTGGCCCATCAGAAACATGTGACTGATTCTGAACTTGCGAGTTGCATCATGCTAGCCTCTATGGTACCTGAGTTGCAAAAGCAGCATGAGCATATGGATGCTTATACCATCATCTTTCATCTTCATGAGTTGTTTGAAGAGCAGGCGAGATCCGAAAGGTTCGAGGTCTCCAGACTCCACTTCACCACTAAGATGCAGGAAGGCACTTCTGCTTCGCAGTTTGT
Organism: Boesenbergia rotunda; assembly: GCA_024364735.1. Taxonomy (NCBI): domain Eukaryota; kingdom Viridiplantae; phylum Streptophyta; class Magnoliopsida; order Zingiberales; family Zingiberaceae; genus Boesenbergia; species Boesenbergia rotunda. The sequence continues at coordinate 105,396 of JAGFNQ010004757.1, read as the reverse complement.
GTTAAAGATGTTGGGGTACATTGAGCGACTGAATACACTCGGTTTTGCAATGGATCATGAACTAAGTATTGACTTAATTCTGAAATGTTTGCCCAAAAGTTATTCACAATTTGTGATGAACTATCGGATGAACAAATTGGAGACTACCATTCCTGAGTTGATCAACCTGCTGAAGACTGTGGAGCCTTCTGTAAAGCCGGATCAAAAGGCGGTACTGTTAGTTGGTTCCTCGAAGAAAGTTTCTAAGAGGAAGGCCAAAGAACAGAATAAAGGGAAGAAGAAAAAGGCCAAAAAGACTGAAAAGAAACCAAAAGGCACTTGCCATCACTGTGGCAAGGAAGGTCACTGGCGAAGAAACTGCAAGATTTATCTTGAGTCCATGAAGAAGAAGGCATCCGATGCCCCATCCTCTTCAGGTATCTTCGTTATTGAATGTCACTCTATTTCCTCAAATACCTGGGTACTTGATACTGGGTGTGGCTCACATATATGTAATGACATACAGGGGCTAAGGAATAGAAGAAGACTCGTCAAGGGAGAAGCGAAGTTGAGAGTTGGAAATGGAGCAAAGATTGCTGCTGTTGCCATCGGAACATATTTGCTGAAGCTCCCTACCGGACGTATCTTAGAATTGGATAATTGTTATTTTGTTCCTTCATTAATAAAGAACATTGTATCTATTTCATGTTTGAATGAAAAAGGTTATCATTTAACTTTTAGTAACAATTGTTGTTACATAACTTTAAATGGCGTTCTTTATAGAAATGGAACTTTGTGCAATGGCATCTACACGTTAAATTTATCCAGTGACATTTTCAATATCGAAGTTAGTAATAAACGTGCTCGAATAGATAATCGAATAGACTCCTACACGTGGCACTGTCGTCTTGACCATATAAGTAAGAAACGCATGACCGAATTACACCGATGTGGAATTTTGGAATCATTTGAACCCGGTTCATTTGATACATGCGAATCGTGCTTGAAAGGCAAGATGACCAAATTACCCTTTCCCAGAAAAGGTAATCCAGTGGGAGAGTTGCTTGGTCTAATACATACCGATGTATGCGGACCAATGTCAACTCAAGCACAAGGAGGCTATAACTACTTCATCACCTTTATCGATGATCACTCACGATTCGGTTATGTGTTCTTGATGAAACACAAATCTGAAGCTTTTGATAAATTCAAAGAATTCAGAAATGAAGTAGAGAAACAACTTGGCAAAAGTATTAAAATACTTCGATCCGATCGGGGTGGAGAATACTTAAGTCAAGAGTTCCAAGATTATCTTAGGGACAATGGGATATTATCCCAATGGACTCCGCCGTATACACCACAGCATAATGGTGTATCTGAGAGGCGAAACCGAACCTTGATGGACATGGTTAGGTCTATGATGAATCATGCAACTCTTCCAAAATCCTTTTGGGGTTATGCACTTAAGACAGCTGTTTACTTGCTAAACAGAGTCCCGACCAAGGTAGTCTCTACTACTCCATATGAGACATGGAATAGTAAGAAACCCCACTTAACTCACCTTAAAATATGGGGTTGTCCCGCTTATGTGAAGCGGACTGTATTAGACAAATTGGATGCTAAGTCTGATAAATGTCTATTTATTGGATACCCTAAGGAAACGAAGGGTTACCAATTCTATCATCCCTTGGAACAAAAGGTGTTTGTTTCAAGGCATGCTGTATTTCTAGAAAAAGAATTTCTTTTACAAGAAAACAGTGGGAGTAGTATTGAGCTTGATGAAGTTCAAGAGACTCCAATAGACATTAAAGAGACACCTAGTCTAGACCCACAACCGATAATTCATAGTGATGAGCTATCAGTTGAACCTAAAACTACACCACCTCTTCGTAGGTCTGATAGGACACGCAACATTCCAGAGAGATACGGATTTCTCGTAAGTGAATCGAACGACGTGTTGCTCATTGGTGATGACGAACCTATCAGTTATGAAGATGTTCTGAAAAGTTCAGAAAGGGACAAATGGCTTGAGGCCATGAAGTCGGAAATGGATTCCATGTACCAAAACCAAGTATGGGACTTGGTTAACCCACCTGAAGGGATTAAACCCATAGGGTGCAAGTGGGTTTTCAAGAAGAAAACCGACATGGAAGGTAATGTTGTTACCTTTAAGGCTAGATTAGTGGCAAAAGGATATCGTCAGAAACAAGGAATTGATTATGACGAAACCTATTCGCCAGTAGCTATGCTTAAATCCATTCGGATGCTCCTAGCCATAGCAGCTCATTATGATTATGAGATATGGCAAATGGATGTGAAAACAGCTTTCCTTAATGGAAACCTGCTTGAAGATGTATACATGATACAACCTGAAGGTTTCACATCGATTGATAAAACCAAAGTATGCAAGCTTCGACGATCTATATATTGACTGAAGCAAGCATCTAGGAGCTGGAACATCCGTTTTGATGAGACAATCAAAGAGTTTGATTTCTCACAAAATCCTGACGAACCTTGTGTGTACAAGAAGGTTAGTGGGAGTGCAGTCGTATTCCTAGTATTATATGTCGATGACATCTTACTTATAGGAAACAATATATCAGTTTTACAGACAGTTAAAATTTGGTTGTCCAAAACTTTCTCCATGAAAGACCTGGGAGAAGCAACCTATATCCTTAGAATTAGAATCTATAGAGATAGACCAAAACGGTTGCTTGGTCTTTCGCAGTCTACATATATAGACCGAGTGCTAAAAAGGTTTAGCATGTCGGAATCCAAGAAAGGTTACCTTCCCATTAGGCATGGGATCAACCTTTCGAAGTCTATGTGTCCGCGCACAGAAGACGAGAGGATTTGCATGAATAAGATTCCCTATGCATCCGCAATAGGATCTATCATGTATGCTATGTTATGTACAAGGCCCGATGTATCATATGCTTTGAGTGTCACAAGCAGATACCAGTCGGATCCAGGAATGGATCATTGGGCGGCTGTCAAGACAATCCTTAAGTACTTAAGAAGAACTAAGGATGTGTTCCTAATATATGGAGAAGGAGATATGGTAATACGTGGGTATACAGATGCCAGTTTCCAGACAGATAAGGATGACTCCAAATCACAGTCTGGATACGTATTTACTTTAAATGGAGGCGCAGTAAGTTGGAAAAGTTCCAAACAAGACACCGTAGCGGATTCTACCACGGAAGCGGAATATATCGCAGCTTCGGAAGCAGCAAAGGAAGCAGTTTGGATCAAGAAGTTTGTCTCAGAACTTGGTGTGGTTCCAACCATTGATGAAGCAGTGCCGGTTTACTGCGACAACAATGGAGCTATTGCACAAGCAAAGGAACCAAGGTCTCATCAACGATCCAAACACGGCTTCGACGCTATCATCTGATCAGAGAGATTATAAGTAGGAATGACATACAAATTGAGAAAATTCCCACTGAAAGGAATTTAGCGGATCCTTTAACTAAGGCCTTGCCTCAAAGCAAGTTTGAGGGTCATGTTAGAGCCTGTGGTATTGGATACCGTAGCGATTGGCATTAGGCCAAGTGGGAGTTTGTTAGTATATGAGAGAAGTGTCCTAAGACAATCGCCTTATGATTGTAAACATTTATTTCAATAAATGATAATTCACTATTTGAGTATACATGTTTGTGTATTTGATTGTGATCTTAAACTCATCTACTGAATGTCCGCCATACAATTCACAGCATAAGAGAATTTGTGATGGGATCACAACTAGTGATTATCTCTAAATGTGCAAATGTGAAGTGTTGGAAATATCCCTAGTCGATGAATTGATAAATACAGACATTATCAATTCTGTTGAGACTAGCATGGGTTATTCTCTAATCAGCTGATTCTCACTGGCTGGTGACATTGGGATGTCCGGAGATAAACATGGATGCTAGTTAAGGGAACTAGTTCATTGGAGTGACTAGCTGTAAGACTTCATATGGGAATCTACATATAGATATGTCAATGAAGATCTTACTGTGGCTTAAGTGCGATGTTCCTTTGACTTGCGGTGTTCAAGTCATCTTGGTCATGGAGACTTATACTTTGACATCTCAAGCAAGCATCTCCAAGGAGGTGTGGACCCAGGATGATCGGGTATATGCCGAAGTGCCCGAAGATGTTTGAACAGCCTACAAAGGATTCACCACTCCTTGCGAGGAGATGTATACCCAGGCCTATCGTCGGATTGTTACTCAAAGCCTCTGGCCAGAGCATATCATGTTGAGAGTGCGAGTCTCTTAAATACATGAGAGTAATTAGAAATCCAAAGGACGAGGAAGACACTACTTGGGCTAGGTGTGACGTAGTCAGCCTAGTGGGGACTGACACCATAGAACGTGTCCTGAACCAAGTGGGTATAAGGTGGTGAAGGGAATGAGGCACGATTCATTAGAGCTGCTGAAGGGTTTCAGAATAATTTCTTCTGAGGTCAAACCGTTGATCTTTCGATTAATTGGGGATCATGATGTACTACTAGGTGCCACTCATGATCGTTCTATAATTGGTTGATTATAGATGGCCAACATAAATCAAAAGCCTATTTAGTCACACGCACTACGAGTAATCCGAGGGATTTAAAACGAGTTGAAAATTAGATTTTTCGATCAAGAGAAATAAGTCGAATCTGAGTTAATCAGAGGCGCAATGGAAACTAAAAATGGCTAAGTCTTTTGAAGGCTTTTTGGGAGAATTAAATGAGTTTAATTCGCGATCGGTTTGGGTCGGTTTTGGCAGGCCAAAGAGGGTGTTAACCCTCCTTGGGTGGCCGGCCAATAAAGGGAGAATAAACCAATTTAATTGGTTTAATTAATAAAATAAATCTAGCGCTATTTATTTTATAAATTATGGATAAATAAATTTGTATAGAGAAATTTATATAAATAAAATTTATAGAAATTTATTCTTTTATGGAAGATTAAAATAATCCATGAATTGGTTTATTTTAATTTTATAAAATCAATTATGAATTGATTTTTCCATAATAAGAAAGTTTATAAATTTCTTATAAAAATTTATTCCATAATTTAAAGAGAAGAAAAATTAGTTTTATTATAAATTGGTTTATAATAAAGACTCGGTTTAAACGGAATAATTAATAAGAAAATTTATAAGATAAATTTCTTATAACTAATTCCGTTAATTCCGTTAATTCGGTTTAGAGGGAGACTTAGCAAAGGGGTTGCTACTATATAAAGGAACCAAAGGCTAGCCCTTATTCCTAACTAATCAACTAATCAAGTTGTGAAGAGCTCTCCCTCTCTCTTTTCTCTTCTCCCTCTTCTCTTCTCCCCACCTAGGGTCGGCGCCCTCTTGGAGTTTTAGGGCCGGCACCCTCTTGAAGAACTAGGGCCGGCGCAACCCTCTCCTCCCCTTGTGAGTTGCCGTGAGCTTCAACAAGAAGGAGAACCCGAACACGAAGAAGAAGAAGCGGATAGCGACTCCTCTCTTCCCGGAATTCGATTCCGTTACTTCGTTGGTTAGTTTTCCTAATTCCTCTCTTGATCTTCTAAGTTGTGCCTTCCGAGAATCTAGTAGTTCTTGTCGGCACAAAACTCGTGACTTTGCGAAGTCATCCCGAAGAGAACTCGGCGTGGACGCGAATAGAGGCGGAGCTTCCAAGGGACGCTACGGTTGGATCTCGTCCCTTTTCTTCGAGTTACGCGAGGTATAAAAGTAAATTAGTTTACTTTTCGCAAAATTTTATTGTATGATTATGTCAACACACCATAGGGTTGCATGCTAGATACGAAGTTAAAATAATTTAGGAAATTATTTTATGCAAACTCTTCCGCTGCACGTAAAAATTTTAAATTTTACGAACTCGTATCCTTGTCAACATGCACCCGGTCCCAACACTGGACTATAGCCATGATAATAATTAGGCAAGATGTGAATCTTGTCCTTGGGGATCCAATACTGATTTGATCCAGTCGGTTTGTTCAGGCACAGTTTGGGTACCCATGCCTGAATTTTACCTCTAAACTGATTCAGTACAGCAAGGTAAGATCTTTGTCGGGATTTAGTTCTATAGCCAAGTCCGGATCGATTTAGAACGGTCTTCTGTTTTCCAAGAATCATGTCTAGACCCTTGGAACCAGAGGTAAATCGTTCTAAAGCTGATCTAAGATCCTTAACCTGAGATTTCAGGGAGGAGTTCTCTTTCTCATGTTTTTCAACTTGAGTAGGAGTTCCTTCTTGAACTTTCTCGGTTGAGGGTTTAGATTCAGCTCCCTCTTTCAGGAGTTTTACTTCCTGTCGGAGGGATTCGATTCGGAGTTTGGCTTTCGCCAAATCTCGAGAAAGATATGAAATTAAATCGTTTAACTGACTTCTATTGAAACCACTTACCTTGATTTCGCAATCCTCTGAGAAGGTCAGTTTACCGTCGTCTTGTTCTGACTCTGACTCGGTTCTGACTTCTTCTGAGGCGGTCAGGGCTAGAAGGTTGGACTGGGGTGCCTCTTCTTCTTCTGAGGAGGAGGATTTGTCCCAGGTTGCTTGCAGTGCTTTCTTTCTTCTCGTCTTTTTAGTTTCCTTTAGGTTAGGACACTCTGACTTGTAGTGGCCCTTTTTCTTGCACTCGTAGCAGGTTACGTTGGGCTTGTTTTTGTCGTTTGCGGGTTCAGCTGGTTCGTCCTTTCTTCGGCCGACTTTCCGTCTGTTGATTTGGTTCTTCAGCTCTTTGTAATAGCTTCGGGCCAGTCGGACCAGCTTAGTTTGTTCTCCTTCATCTTCTGTGTCTGAGTCTGAGTTAGACTCAGGTTCAGTTTGCGGTTTCTTCTTTGTTGATCTTCCAGATTTTCCTGCAAAGAAGGCAATCCCTTTCTCGACCATATTGGAGTTAGTCTGTTCGTGCAGTTCTAATTCGGAAAATAATTCGTCTAACTTTATTTTAGAAAGATCCCTTGAAACCTTGTATGCATCTACCATAGATGCCCACAAGGTATTTCTAGGGAAGGCGTTTAGGGCATACCTTATTAGGTCACAGTTTTCTACCTTGTGACCTATAGTGTGAAGACCGTTCATCAACTCTTGGATTCGTGTGTGGAGCTGGGCTGCTGTTTCGTTGTCGGCTATCTTGATGGTGTACAATTTGTTCAGGAGCAGATCCCTTTTACTGATCCAAGTATCTGATGTCCCTTCGTTCAGCTCGATCAGTTTTGCCCAAAGCTCCTTGGCACTGTTGAAGGGGCCCACCCAGTTCAGCTCCTCTTTTGTCAATCCGCATTGGAGAGTCTGAGTTGCTTTTGCGTCGGCTTCTATTTTGCGCTTTAGTGTGTTGTCCCATTCTGAGTAGGTCTGCGGTACTCCTTCGGCGTTTTTGGGGATCTCCAGTCCGGACTGGATGATGATCCACATGTCCACCTGAGTTTTTAGGTGGACCTCCATTTGACTTTTCCAGTAGGAAAAGTCTTCTCCACTGAAAAGTGGAGGTCTGGCAGTGCTAAAACCTTCTTGCATGGCCATTTACTCTGTAGAATAAGAAAACTAACACAAAAAAAAGATTTCCCAAGACTAGGTCTTGGATTAGTAGTGTGGGATAAAATAAAGTGAAATAACGAGGGGTGTTGCACCAACCTCGATTAACAAAAAAAATAGAAAATTTGAATGAAATATTATAGAGAATTCGAACGAGAGAGGAAGAAAAAAAAATTCGAAAAAAAAATTCAAACTGGTGGTTGCACCAAGTTTGAACTTCCCCGCTCTGATACCACTTGTTGGATCGAGATAACCGATAGAGGGGGGTGAATATCGGAAAACTTTCGAATTTGAAAACTAAGAGAAATTGCACAGCGGAAGTTAAAAACACACAACGCAAACACGGGAGGTTTTACTTGGTTCGGAGCCTAGTTCGACTCCTACTCCAAGGCCCACGGTCGTTGACCGTTTACTTTGGGCAATTCTATATAGGCGCAAAACAATTTACAAATATTGATTACAGAGTAAGTGCAGTAAATTGAAAATCACTCTTCTTTACCGACGTCCGAAGTAGATTGACTTTTTCCGGAGCAGCAGGACGTCGTCGGCTCGAGTTGGGCAGTTTTCGGAGCGAGGCGTGAGAGCAGAAGAGCGTAGAAGCGTTGTGTTCGAGATGTTCTTGGAAGCCTGGGCGTGGGGTGCTATTTATAGCACCTCGGGGCGCCCTGGACGTCGGGGGCGCCCCCCCACGTGTCAAGCGATCCGAGCTTCACTCGGTCAAGCTCTATCCCACTCAAATAGGGATGAGATTTGACCCTAGGGGTGCCCTGGACGCAGGGGGCGCCCTGCTTGACTCCTTCCTCGCGGGCATCTCGGCTAGATAAGGATGATTGGCTTCGCTGGCTTAGGCGCGGGGCGCCTTGGCTGCTGAGGGCGCCCTGGGCGCTGAGGGCGCCCTGGCTGCTGAGGGCGCCCTCGCTGCTGAGGGCGCCCTCGCTGCTGAGGGCGCCCTCGCTGCTGAGGGCGCCCCGGCCAGTATACAGCCGAGGCTCCTTTTTGCTTCGTTTGTTTCATCTTCACCTTGGGGGCGCCCTGGACACTCAGGGCGCCCTACTCAGCTGCTGCCTCACTCCATTGAGGCTCTCTGAGCTGCAGACACTCGTTCCTTTGGTCCTGCATCCAGGGTTAGTCCGAAAACAACATAGAGCAGTAAAACATAAGATTATACAGCCTTAGCTGTCTTGGATCTGACTTTGGATTTCCAAAATGGAACCCTAGGTCGAACCGACGCCTACTGTTCCCTCGACGGGGAACGCGTCCTCACCTACTCCTCTCGGGAGAGTTTACCTGATGCCAACCGTTCCTCTGGTTGGACTTTTGCCTGACGGTCCTTTGCCAGGTCTTGGATGCCGAGCTGTCCTTCGCCCGATGCCTAGCATTCCTTCGCTAGGGCTTCTGTTCTGGCATTCCTTCGCCAGTGCCTAGCATTCCTTCGCTAGGGCTTCTGTCCTGGCATTCCTTCGCCAGGGCCTAGCATTTCTTCGCTAGGGCTTTTGTTCTGTACACTAGAGTAACATGTTAGATAACAACTAGGACTTAACTTTTGAACCCTGTTGCCATTATCAAAACACAGGTTTGACTTTGGTGCTTTCTGCACCAACAACTAGAAGACGAACTATCCCCGTTGTCAAGACAAAGGTATTTCTTCGTGTTTAGTCATTGAAACATGTTTAGCGGTGTTATCTACCAATACCTGGTGTGTAGATACGGATGCCACTTATCATGTCTGCAATTCTTTGCAGGGGTTCCAAGAAGCCCAACGACTAGCTGAGGAAGAGATTACCGTCTACATAGGATATGCTATTGAGGTGGCGACTATTGCAGTGGGAGTTATTTATTTGTCTTCAGATAGGAAAATAAAGTTTTGGCTTTAAGAAGATTGGTTTTATGTACCTAATTTTTTAGAACGAACTCTGGTTCAGTTTCTGAAATAATGGATATTCTATTACTTTTTGTTATGAAAAGGGGAATAGGAAGATTATCTGTTTAGGAACATGGATAAGCAATTTGTGTAGTTTAGAACCAAAATCTCCCACGATGCAAATAGTAGTTAATAGCTCATCATCTAACCAAAGTAAGAGAAAGGAACCTTCCGAGATGAACCAAACATATTTTTGACATCTAAGGCTTGGTCATATTAACCTTAGTAGGATTCAAAGGGTGATAGTTGATGGGCCCTCGGGTTCATTGGTGGTGGAAGATTTCCCAACCTTTGAATCTTGCTTGGAAGGTAAGACGACCAAGAGGCCTTTCAAGGCCGAGGGGTATAGAGCCAAAGATATATTAGAATTGGTTCATTCTGATTTGTGTGGTCCTGTAAGGCCCGTAAAATCCTCTCAATATTTTTCTTTAAAATATTGATCATGCTTATATGGATTTTTGAGTAATATATGAATATTAGCATGAACCTTAGCATGATTTCTCATATAGATTAAAAAACTAAGTACTAATGGGCCTTACATGGACTCTTCTAGTACCATGGCTAGTAGTGGACCTTAGGTAGAATTTAACATAAATAAAAATGAGTTCCAATTAGGAATATTAGCATGACTCTTGGTGGGCTTTTATGTGGGCCTTGTCAAAAACAAGAGTAAATGGGATAAAAAGAAAGTGCATGCACCAAGGATTAAACCTTGGACCTAAGGCCTCATCATGCATGTACTAACCAATTCACCTAGCAAGGGAGTGCTATTGGAAAAAGAAAGGAGATTTTAGTTAAGGCTAAAAGGAGATGAAGAGGCACCATGTGAAGAGGCACCATGCCCCTTCACTTAGTATAAAAGAAGTAAATGAGAAGGGAAGAGACACTTGAGTTACTTTTCTCCTTTTCTTCTTCCACCAAGGCTCTTCCTCTTCTCTTCTTCCTCCTCCATGCTCCTTCTTGTCGAGACCCACAAAGGAAGTTTTCCCTTTTGAAAACTTCACAAGAAGACTCCCTCTTGAAGATCTAAGTTTTCTACAAGGCTACAAGGGCAAGGGGTATTCTAAGATCAAGAAGGTTTTCTTTTGTTTCTCTATTCAAGGTTGATAACCAAGATAAAGAGATGTAAGACTCCCTCACCTATGGTATAATAGTTTTCTATGTTGTCTATCATGATTTAAGTTTTGTTTGGGATTTATGTTGAGAAAACTATGGACTAGGGTTTCTACAAGTTTCGGCCAAGCATGATTTTTGGGTTTGGGATGATGTTAAAACCTCACTTATGATTCCTAATGCTTTCTCATGATAAATAAAGAATAAATTATGAGTTGTGGAATTTTTGTAGCACCCTAAGACCCTACAAGTTTCGGCCACCTCTTCCCTTTCATGGTTAGGATTAAATCTAACCCTCCAAGCATGCTTATTATGATTCCCTATGATATAATGGATGTTAATTGTAAATTTTATGAATTTTCCATGGACTTAATACCCTTCTAGGGTTTCAGCCAAGACAAGGTTTAGGGCTAGGAATTAGGGTTAGCCCCAATCATGTATTCTAATGGCTTCCTAGGGAATTGTATGTATTGTATGGGTGTTATGTTAATTATGGTACCTCACATGTCACTTGAATAATGGGACTCCCATCTTCTAGGGTTTAGGCCAAGCTCTAATTTTAGGGTTTGGGTTAGTCTAAGGTTTCAAGTATACTTGTTTATAGCTTATTATGATGTATATATGTTCAAGCATGTTGTATGAATTTTATGTTACCTAAAACCCTAACTTTATGTGTTATGCATCATGACCTTGTATGCTTATATTACGTGCCATGTTTTAGTAGGTTTTATTTATGGATGTTTTACACCATATACCATGAACACATGTGTTGTGAAGTATGTATTATGTTTATGTAGAATTGTGCATGCATTAGGTTAAATGCCTTGAACATATGTATATTAGGGTTATGTAGACCTATGCATGCTTTATGTTGAATGTCATGAACCTATGTAGTATGTATCATGTTCATATGGATTCTACCCATGCATGCTTTATGATAGATACCATGATCATGTATGCTATGTGACATGTGCCATGTATGTAATGCATATTTACCTTATGTACCATGATCATGCAAGCTTTATGAACTAAGATGATGTTTATGCCTTAATGCATAATTATGTATGTATGTCATGCCTTATGAATGAAGATGATGGTCATGCCTTTAAGGCATTATGATGTTATGCATGAACTATGAATGATGAAATTCTAAGTATGCCCTATACCATGCTTCATGTACCAAGATCATGTTATGTCTTTAAATATGCTATGTAAGTTTTATGAATGATGTAAAAAGAAGCATGTGAAGCTATTTTACTTTATAGATGGGCTTGTACCGGACCCAAGTAAGGTCCAAGGGATGGGCTCCTCATGAAAGCCTCGGTGTGGGACTACCGCAGCTGTCCCCGATTCTGGGACTACCGTAGCTGTCCAACAGGGATGGGCACCTTAAGAACGCCTCGGTTCTGGACTACCGTAGCTGTCCCTAGGTTGAAGGTAACCTAGTACCCTAGTAGGTCGAGACTAGTTATCTCGTATTTACTTAGGGATGCGCGCAAATGATGTATGTATGTATATGGTACAAGCCGGGGCCCCCCATGATGTTATGTTTATGTTTAAGTATTTATAATTATGATTTTCAAATAAGCATCCTTATGTTATGTGCATTTGACTCATGCATTCATTCATGTTATGCATCTATTTCATGTCAAGTATGTTATATACTTATGTTTATGTTAAGAACTATGCCATATCAAGTATGGTATATGCTTATGTTTATGTTAAGAACTATGTCATGTCAAGTATGTTATATGCTTATGTTTATGTCAAGAATTATGTCATGTCAAGTATGTCATATGCTTATGTTATTGTTAAGAACTATACCATGTCAAGTATGCCATATGCTTATGTTTTATGTCAAGAACTTCTCTATGTTAAGTATATTATGTGCTTTTATTTTATGTGACGTATGATTTTAGTGAGTAGGAAAGAGTCTTACTAAGCCTATGTGCTTATAAGTTTTATTTCCTTATACCGCAGATCAAGCAAGAGGATACTAAACTATGGGAAGCAGCAGGAGGGGCAAGTGTGTGTGTGTGGCAGTGACTTGGCAAAGAAAAGAAAAGATCCTATTACCCATAACTGTCACTTGTCTTATATTTTGTATTGTTATCTTTAGTTTCATGCTAGACTTATGATGGTCCTCCTAAAGAACAACTTCTTATGTTTTGCATTATCAACTCTAGTTTCATGCTATACTTTATGATGGTTTTTCCTAAAGAACAACTTATGTTGATTTCCATTATGTGTTCATTAGAATCATATGTTGGCTTTAGGCTTGATGGTAGGATAAGTTATGATTGATGCAAACATGTTCAAAAATGTTATGTCTCACATGCTATGTCTTATTACTTTTATGTTATGACAAATGCTAAGTTTATCAAGTGACCATGTTTAAGAATGATAGTTAAGATATGCCAATATGAGTTGCAAGGTTTAAATGCACATGTAAAAAGTTTAAAATTTTTCCGCTGCATTAAGATCTCCATATGCATATATGTATGATAGCGTAACGCCGCCTTCCGCCTACACCGTAAGGCTGGGAAGGGCGGGCATTATAGGTCCAATGTCTATCCAGGATAGAGGTAGCTTTGAATACTTCATGAGACTAATATTCAAAGGTATGGATATGTTTACTTGATGTCCACAAGTCTGAATGTTTTGATTAGTTCAAAGAATTCTAGGCTTATGTGGAGAAACATCAAGGTAAAAGTATCAAGACACTACGATCGGATCGTAGTGGCGAGTATCTCTTGGGAGAGTTTAGGACTTACTCATCAGAGGCTGGGATTCAATCTCAATTGTCTACACCCGGTACGCCCCAACAGAATGGTGTAGCAGTGAGAAGGAATAGGACTCTTATAGAGATGGTTAGGTTGATGATGAGTTGCTCCGAGTAGCCAGATTCGTTCTAGGGATATGCTCTAGAAATAGCAGCGTACATACATGATACCAACTAGGTCAGTACCTTCTACTCGTATAGAAGTGTGGACTAGGCGAAAGCCAAGTCTAAGACATATTCGGACATGGGGTAGCTCAGCACATGTGTTGAGAGGGGATACTAATAACTTGGAATCTCAAGCGCTTGTTCGTAGGCTATCCTAGATGAACGAAAGATGGTTCTATAGTTCTAAGGATCAAAGGGTAATTGTTGGCACGAATACCCGATTCTTAGAGGAAGACTATGTGAGGAACCACAGGCCCATGAGTATAAAATTATTCTTGAGGAATTAAGAGGGGACACTTTGACCTTAGTACCAACTGTACAAGAGGAAATACCACAAGTCACTGCACCACGTGTCACAGAAGATACACAGGTGGTACCTCGTCGTAGTGGGAGGGTTCTTAGTCAACCTAAGGATGTTCTTGGGAAAGTCTTCGGACTTGCTCCATGGCAACCATGAATCAAGATCTCTAGACCTATGACGAGAAACATTCGCTTTGATACGATAATCCAGTCATATGGATTTGTTCAAAGGCCGAATGAGATTTATGTATATAAGAGATGTGACGGAAACGTAGTGGTATTCTGGTACTATACGTAGATAATATTTTATTGATTGGCAACAATAACAAAGTATTATTAGACGTAAGGGTATGGTTGTCCAAACAGTTTGATATGAAGGATTTGAGAGAAGCAGGGCACATCCTTGGGATCAAAGTTCTAAGGGATCTCCAGAAAAGGATGTTGTGCTTATCTCAAGCTTCATACACAGACATTGTCCATGCTCGTTTTAGCATAAGAACTCCAAGAAAGGTTTTTGTACCTTTCAGACATGGAGTTCCTCTATCTAAAGAGATGTGTCCTAAAACATCAAAGGAGATAGAGGAGAAGTAGGTGGTTCCTTATGCTTTGGTTGTAGGAAGCCTCATATATGCTATGTTGTATACGAGACCGATTATCTGCTTTGTCGTGGACATAGTTAGCAGATATTAGAGTAACCCAGGATAGGAAAATTGAACTGCGGTAAAAGCATATATTAGTGCCTGAGAAGGACTAAGGATTGTATGTTGGTTTACCGGGTAGACCAATTACATTCTATGGGTTATACGGATACAAACTTCCAATCAAATAGGGGCAAATATATGTATTCCTTGGGGTTTTGTGTTTACTTTAGGAGGTGGAACCATAGTTTGGAGGAGTGTCACGCAGCGGCTACGTGGCAGACTCCACCATGGAAGCTGAGTATATGGCAGCCTCTGGGCGGCCAAGAAAGCTATATGGTTTAGGAACCTCAAGATGGACTTGGATGTGATTACTGGTTTGCTCAGAGCTATCACATTTTGTTGTGATAATAATGGTGCAGTTGCAAACTCAAAGCAACCACGAGCCCATAAGGCGAGTAAACATATATAGCGCAAGTACCGCCCAAAGGAGGAAAAGCTATTGTTGCCTAGATTACATCAGAGGACAACTTAGGAGATCTTTTCACTGAGGCCTTGATAGCGAGAGCTTTAGGCATGTGGAGGATCAGGTAGTCAGATGTATGACATTTTGAGGATAGCAGAGTCTTTTAGAATAAGTGGGTAATTGTTAGGATGTATACTAAAAGCCTTGCTTTTTGTATAGACATCTACATTTTGAAAGAAAATCACAAAATCACAGGTTGTATGTTTATATTAGTATGTGCACAAAATTTCTGATACTTTGTATTGTAGATAACATAGTGTGTGGTGACACACAGAAGATCATGTTATCAGTCTCTTGCAGAGTATAAGTAGAGGCTCACAATCGAAATGGTGTTGGATAAACCATCGAGATGGTTGTAGTGTAATTAGGTATGATTTATCTTGGCCATAGAATTACACTAGTGCACTTTGTGCGCATTGAGCAGGACCAACTTAGAGGTGATCCAATTTGTACTGACTTAATAATTGGATTGGACTTCAGTTTATTATGGAGTACAATCTCTAAATCCTGATATAATAAAGGGCACGTGTATTTACTATTTTATTTCTTTGATTTACCAATGGGCGAGATTTATTCTGTTAAATCAATAGACCCAGTAAGTTGGTAAATAATATTATGTACATGGTGTGTCGTTGATTATTGACGGAATCCATGTCCTAGTGAGTAGGAATGTTGATGCCCCTTGATGAGCTCATAAGGTTCATCATATTAAACCTTACAGGTGGATTTAATCCAACATGATGATAAGGATGAGTGGTACTATTTAAGGAGTTAGATGTTGATTAATTAAAATTGTTAGTAATTTAAATTAATCGAAGAGCATTCGATATCTTAAACACGGAGAGATGGATGTACTCATAATAGGTGGAGCCTATATGTAAATATGGGGGTTGGTGAGATAGTTCAATGGAGAACCTTTAGTGGAATGGTTCTTCATTAATAGATCGGGTTTGGATCCATTAGCAGGCCAAAATCCAACTCCTCCTCATGGTCCCTATTGTAGCCCTATATATACCCCATAGTGGCATTAAACCAAGGATCCAATAAATCCAATTGAATACAAGAAAACCCTAAGTTTTTCCTCTCCTCTCCTCTCCTCTCCTCCTCTCTCTCTCCCTCTCCCTCTCCCTCTCCCTCTCCCTCTCGGTGTGTGGAGGCAAATGTTGCTCACACAACTTCAACCAAAGTTGTTTCTCCGTAACTTTGATCAGAGGAGATCAAGTTGCTCACGCAACTTTGATCTGAAGAGCAACCAAAGTGGCACGCAACTTTCTCCCTGTGGAGAAACTTTCAGTCAACGTGAGCAAGAAGGTTGCTCACGTAACTTTCGGTAAACGTGAGCAATAGTTTTCTATTGAGAAAACTTGGAGAATTACTCATAGCCGCCGAGTTGCTCATGGGAGAGAGTAGAACAAGTTGCTTACGCAACTTGTAGTTGCTGAGCGCAGAACACAAGTTGGCGTTTCTCTTCTCCAAGGGAGCTCTAAGCTACTTGTTGCTCGGGCGCCGGCGGTGGAGGAAAGGAATATTAGAGTTTGTGTTTGGATTTTCTTCTTCCTTGGATTGGCCGGCGGCAAACCTATGGCTAGGGCTTGGTTGGCGTAAGGAGAAGGGATTGACTTAGTGACCACGGTTCTTGCAAGATCGTCGCCCACACGACGTCCAAGAGGGGAGGGTCATATGGTAGAAGATCGTAAGATAAAGAGAGATATATTTCTCTTTTAGCTCCTTCTTTAATTATATCAATTTCATGTGTGTTTTTAATTAATTATCATGTTTAATTATTCGCTTAATTAATGTTTGATAATTAATTATTGGACCCTGATAATAAACACAAAAACCAGCGATCTTCTCGTCATCTTTTCCGTGGTCAATTGGTTAGGCAAGTTACAAGGCTTGAACTTTATGTTTGACTAAGTTATAAATTGAATCAATTGATACGATGACGAGACGGTCATTTGGGAGATATGTCTCCATTCGGATTAATTTGTTAATCCGTGAACATGGAAAGGTCTCTCAAGGACGACCAGGTATTCACTTAGGAAACCCGCCAAGCCATACCCAACACCTTGTTCCTTGCTTTGTAGCTTTCTAATTCAGTTTAGGTTTGTTCTCAATCGCATAGCACTCCTCCACCGGGTGCCCCAAATGTAAATAGTGTGCACAATATTTCATTTGAATTTCAAAGACCACTCTCTGTAATCGTCTCTCTTCTCCAATCCATAGGTCTAATTCCTCTATCTTGGGCTTCATGAGGTCTACTTCCATACAAACTCTACCAACCGAAAGCCTCAAGAAATTCGCAGTAGCTTCATCTATTTTGATTTGCTTCCCTACTACTTTTGCAATCGAAAATAGGCTCTTTTTCTCAAATAGATGAATTGGGAGATCTAGTAGATGAATCCATATCGGCACCACCAAAGACTCAAACATGTGGATTGTGGATAGCGATTGCTCAAGACACATGACCGGTGATGTGAGCAAGTTCTCCACAATTAGCTACATAAAGAAAGGAACGGTGTCTTTTGGAAATAGTGGGAAGCTCAAGATTATCGTTAGAGGCACAATTGAGGTATCACCTACAATCATCATTCATAAAGTGCTTCTAATTAAGGACATGAAATTCAATTTGCTTAGTGTTAGTCAATTATGTGATGCCGGATATAAAATTGAGTTTCATGCAAATAAATGTTTGGTTAAACGCAATAGCTCGAAAAATGTTATGTTGGAAGGGTATAGGAAAACAAATATTTATTATATTGATCTCTCCTATGCTTCTAACATTTCTACTAAATGTCTCTTATCAAAAGAAGAAGAAGGATGGCTATGGCATAGAAGACTTGGACATATCAACATGAAGAACATAGCAAAAGTAGCCAAGATGAAGTTGGTAAAAGGACTACCGAAGATCAAGTATGCCAAGAATAAAATGTGTGATGCATGTCAAGAGGGTAAGCAATCCAAGTCATCACACAAAGGTAAAACTCTAACTAGTACTTCTCTACTTTTGGAATTGTTGTATTTAGATTTATTTGATTGTCAAAGTACCCCTTCATTAGTAGGAAATAAATATTGCTTAGTGATTGTTGATGATTTTTCTAGATACACTTGGGTCTATTTCATGAGACATAAGAATGAAACTCTAGAATGATTCATAGGATTTAGCAAAAGAGTTGAAAATGAGAAAAATCTCAAAATCAACCGAATTAGGAGTGATCATGGTGGAGAATTTGAAAATTCAAACTTCTCTAGTTTTTGTCTAGGAAATGGGTGCGAACATGAATTTTCTTGTCCTAGAATGGCTCAACAAAATGTGATTATAGAAAGAAAGAATCGAGCTTTGCAAGAAGTGGCTAGGACTATGCTTAATGCTTATTCTTTACCTAGCTATTTTTAGGCGGAAGCGGTAAATACCGCTTGTTATATCCAAAACTGCGTTTTAATCCATAGATTTTTTAGGAAAAACACTGTTTGAATTATGGAATTGGAAAATTCCTCAAATTCACTATTTTAAGTGTTTGGTTGCAAGGTCTATATTTTAAATACCAAGGATGACTTAAGAAAATTTGAGTCTAAGGCGGATGAAAGGATTTTAGTTGGGTACTCATCTACTAGTAGAGGGTATAGAGTTTATAACAAGAGGATTAAGATGATTGAGGAATCATCTAATGTTGAATTTGATGAGTCGACTAACACTTACCCTAGGAAATCCTCCATTGACAAGGATATAGGTGAAAGAAATCAAAACATTACCCAAGCAATTCAAAACTTACATTTAGGGGGTATTGATCAAGGGGGAGGAAGAAGTGCATCGGATGAGGAATGAGGTGATGATAATCATGAAGTAGATGAGCCCACAATCTCTAGGACTTTAAGGCAACATCAAGATCATCCTATCGACCAAGTAGTTGGAGATGTTGCACATGGAGTAAGAACTAGATCTTATTTTAGAGAACATACTAGTCAAATTGCTTTAATATCACAACTTGAGCCAAAGTTAATTGATGAAGCCTTAGTTGATGCAAATCGGATTATAGCAATGCAAGAAGAGTTGAATCAATTTGAAAGAAGTGAAGTATGGGAATTAATTCCAAGGCCCAATGATAGTACAATTGTCACAACAAGGTGGATCTTTAGAAACAAATTGGATGATCAAGGGAGAGTTACTAGGAACAAAGCAAGGTTAGTAGCTAGGGGTTTCAATCAAGTTGAGGGACTTGACTATGATGAAACTTATGCTCCCGTAGCTCGATTAGAGTTCATCCAGATCTTATTAGGATATGCCGCCCACATGGGTTTTAAACTTCATCAAATGGATGTGAAATCGACATCAACCACCCAAGTTTGAAAACATAGACTACCCTAATTATGTTTATAAATTGAAGAAGACCTTATATGGGTTAAAACAAGCTCCCCGAGCTTGGTATAAAAGACTCTAGTCCTTCTTAGTTTCCAAAGGGTTTAGAAGGGGAACAATTGATCCAACTCAATTTCTAAAGTCTAAAGATAAAGACATTTTTATTGCCCAAGTTTATGTTGATGACATCATTTTTGGGTCAACAAATAATGAGCTTCTTAATGAATTCATTAAACACATGGAAAATGAGTTTGAAATGAGTCTAGTTGGGGAGTTCACTTTCTTTTTAGGATAGCAAGTTAAACAAACTAATGAAGGAACTGATGTCTATCAAACAAAGTATGCTTGGAAAATTATCAAAAATTTGGATTGGAAAATGCTAAAGTAGTATCTACTCCCATTGGAACAAATGTCAAAATGGATAGTGATTATGAAGGGAAGTTAGTTGAGCCAAATCAATATAGAAGCATAATTGGAAGTTTGTTATATCTAATCGCTAGTAGACTAGATATACTATTTGCGGTAGGCATGTGTGCAAGATATCAATCTTGTGCCAAAGAATCTCACTTAGTAGTGGTAAGAGGATTTTAACATATATTAAGGGCACTCTCAATGTCGGGCTTTGGTACCCTAAAACTCCAAACATTGATTTATTTGGGTACACCGACTCTGATTATGTGGGTTGTAAATTGAATAGGAAGAGTACTAGTGTTGGGTGTCAATTTCTTGGATCATCCCTAGTTAGTTGGAGTAGTAGAAAACAACCATGTGTTGCTTTATCTACAATCGAGGCTGAATATGTGGCAATGGGTGGTTGTGTAGCTCAATTACTTTGGATCATGCACACCTTAGAGGATTATGAGCTTCATTACTCCAACGTCAAAGTTTTATGCGATAATGTGAGCACTATTAATTTGACCAAAAATCCGGTGCGCCACTCTAGGACAAAACACATTGAAGTAAAGCATCACTTCATTAGAGATCATGTGGCAAGAGGTGACATTGAATTACATTATGTTGAATCAAAATCTAACCTTGCCGACATATTTACCAAGCCTCTACCCGAAGCGGAGTTCACATCACTAAGGAGAGGAATTGGTATGTGTTTTGTAGAAGTATAACTTTAGCCTTGGGGTGATGCAATATTAAGGTAGTGCGTCAACATATCTCATCTCATCTCATATTGTTTTGGTTTGTGATTGTATTTATGTATATGAGATGTTAGGATGATACAAATAACTCACTTATGCTTCTGGCATTTTGTTGAGCTATTAGATGTATCACAATATTGAAAATAGACCAACTATGGGGAAAGTAAATATTTAATTAATGGACATCTTTCCCATAAATCATAGTTGGACATTTCAAATGATTTAAAAACATTTCTGTGTTTTATTTGCTATGGCATAAGTTTGCAAAACACGTAGTTTCAAAACTAGAATGCAAGGTTGATACAAAATGGAGAGTTTTTCAAATAATTTGAGTTTTGGTCAAAAAGTCAAACATGTTTAGATTTTTATGAAAATGTATTTTTTCTCTGTTAGAATACATCATAAGAAATATGTTTGTAAAATTTCATGATTTTTCGAATTTTATGAAAATTGTTATGCATTTCTGAATTTCGGCTCAAAAGTTGAAATTTTTCAAACTGATGTGTATCAGTCGACTGGCCCAAGGGGCAATTGACTGAACATTCTGTGGATTGGCAATTCAAAGGCACCAGTTAATTGGTAATTGACTCAGTCGACTGGTACTTGTAGTTTCTGATTTTTGAGGGTTTTCAAAAAAAGAAAGGTATCCCTAATTGATACCAATGGTTAATATTGCTATGGGCAATCCTTTTGATGGTGTCAAAGGGGGAGAATTGAGAGGTTTAAGTTAGGATTTTAACTTGATAACTTATGGTTATGCAAAAATTGAAAATTGAGTGTAAAGGCATAGGTTAAGGGGGAGGATGCATACTTCTTAATTTGCTATGTCTGTAATTTTCAATAGTTATCTTTGCACCTAACTTAAACATATTGCCACACATTAAAAAGGGGGAGATTGTTGGTGCAATCTGTTGGATCGGAGTAAATCAATAGAGGCGGGGGGTGAATATCGATCGGAAAATTTTCGGACAATTTAAGAGAAAAACGTAGCGGAAAGAGTAAAACAAGAGTCGCTAACACTGTTTGTTTTACTTGGTTTGGAGTCACGGTCGGCTCCTACTCCAAGGCACACGATCCTTGACCGTTTACATTGGGCAATTCTATATTCGTAGAAATGATTACAGTTTTGAGTACAGATATAGAATTGAAAAAAGAGAATTACAACACTTAAGAAATGACAGCTTTTACCGACGACCAGAGTGGATGGAATTTCGGAGCAGTAGGTCATCGTCAGCGCTTGAATCGCGAATGCAGAGCGTGCCGGAGCGTAGCGCTTGAGCGAAAGTGTTGAAAGCGTAATGAGCGAGTTGTTCTCAAGCCTTGGGGGTGAACCCCCTTTTATAGTGGTCGCCTGAGCGCCTGTGTTGATGGGGGCGCCTGCACGTGGCCTCTCCTGCGCGAACTCCAATCCACAGGCTTGGTTAGCGCTTATCCCCTTCTTTGAAGCGCCTGAGTAGACTGGGGCGCCTGTGTTAACATAGGCGCCTAGCTTGACTTGGTCCAAAGGCTTTCATGGCAATTTACTTCGATGGTCTCTGTTTGGACTTGCACTAGGGCGTTTGTATCCATACAAGCGCCTAGCCCAGTGAGGCGCCTCCTTCCAATGAGGCGCCTAAGCTGCAGAAACACCGTCCCTTCATTTCCTGCAACCAGGGTTAGTTCCAAAACCCAAGAAGCAAATACATAATATATGTTAGACATTAATTACAGCCTAAACTGTCTTGGTTCTGACTTTGGGTCTCCCAAATGGAACCCTAGGTCGAACCAACGCCTAATGTTCCCTCTACGGGGAACGCGCCCTCACTTACTCCTCTCGGGAGAATTTACCTTTTTTGCCAACCGGCTCCTCCGGTTAGACTTTTACCCAGCTTCACTCACCAGGTCTTCGGTGCCCAGTCCTCAACCAGGTCTTAGTGCCCAGCTTCACTCACCAGGTCTTCGGTGCTCAGTCCTCGACCCGGTCTCAGTGCCCAACTTTAGGTCAGGACTTAGTTGTCCAGCCCGCAGCCAGGACTTAGTTCCCAATTCAATGAACCAGGACTTAGTGCCTAGTGTACCTAAGACTTTCCTGCACACTTAATCAGCTTGTTAGATCACAACCAAATCTTAACTTCTGAACCCTTTGCCATTATCAAAACAAAGGTTTGACTTTGGTGCTTCCGGCACTAACAATCTTCCCCTTTTTTATTTATGGCAACACGGTTCAAAACGTTAAGTTAAAAACATATTATAGCAATCTAACAATAGAATTATAACTCCCCCTGAATTTCACATTCTCCCCCTGAAATTTTCAATATCATGTGGGTTTTGTAAACTTTCTATGTGCTAAGTGTTTTTCAAGATTTAGCAAAAGTTTTAAGTTTTTGACTAAGTGTTTTTCGAAAATAAAGCAATTGTACTCAAGAACTGTTAGGCAATTTTGAAAAGGTTTTGTAAGCCTAATTTTTGTTTCAATATTTTGAAAATTTACTTAGGCAAAACAAGTTTTGAAAACTGATTTTCCTTGCAAAATTTTACTATTGAGAATCTTAGACAATATTTCCCAACTTTGAAAATTTTGCTTAAAAACATTTTCACAAAAAGAATTTGTTTACTAAGAGCAGAATTTATTTGCCAACAAAATTTTTGAAAAGTAATTTAGCTCAGGCAAATTTGTTTACCAAAAAAATTTCTTTAGAAACATTTTTCAAAATACACTTAGAGAATTTAAAGCCTTTTCGAAGTATTTTAAAAGCACTTAAAAAAGGTTTGAAGCACTTGAAACATACTTAGAAAAATTTAACACCTTTTTAAGTACTTAAAACAATTTTTTTAAAAAAAATTTGAAATACTTAAAACAATTTAAAAATATTTTTCATGTACTTAAAGAACTTTGAAGTATTTAAAAACTGAGAAGTACTTAAAAACTGAGCACTTACAATTTTCTACTTTACTTTTCAAAAAAGAGATGGAAAATTTTGAGAAATTTGAAAAAAATTAAAAATTTTCCCTCTTTCATTTGTTTCTCTCCCCCTTTGCCATATATAAAAAAAAATTGATACTAATTACAGCAAGTAAATTAGAGCTAGTAAGAAATTGAAATTCTGTATTGAACCAACTCTAATAATTAAAAACTGGACCAAACCAAATTAAACCGTTCTTGTTCAGGTCTTGTCTAGCCCAATTAGCTACTTACGAACTGTTATAAACAGTAGCTTTCACTAGGGTTAGTCAAGTTAAGTGATCTGATCAAGTTAGATTTTCTAAGCTTGACACTTAACCTGATTGCTGTTTAATTTGTATTTATTACCCCAATTACTGCAGATGCACTGACATAAAGCATCTATAATCAAGGCATAGACCTAAGCATCTCAACCCAGTCTAGGTTATCAATCAAAAGTACCCTAAGGTGCTTGTGAGATGCTGGCTTCTAGATCTATACGTGCATGCAGTTCTAGGGTTAGGGCCTAAGCTACGTCCATTTGTGAAAAAGCCCTAGTTTTGAAGGGGATAGTTTTTGAAATAAAACTAAGTCAGGAAATTATTTTAAATTTCAAAAAATTGATAAATAAAATGATAAATTTGCTAATTTTTGAAAAAGATATTAAGAATTTTTTTTTAAGAAAACAGTATAGATCAGTCCTACTCTACTAAGCACAACCCTAACTGCCTTCTTAGTTATGAAGTAAATGACTGTAGCAGTGAAATAAAATTCTAGCAGATAACTCATCAGATAAGTAAATAACCAGTAGATAAGATAGCTAAACAAAAGTCAACTAGTCAACATATGGACTAGTAAAGTCAAACACAGGTCAACCCTACTAAGTAGGGCAAGTCAAATAGTACAGTCAACTAACCGGGAAAGCACTCAGATCTCCGAGGAGGGACCAGGTGGAAAGAATGGACCAGGCTGCCATGACTAGAACATGGACATCATTTTGTTATGTCAGGCCTGATTTGCCTCACGTTCAGCTCGGAGGGCATCCATGTACACAGTGTGATGGGCCTCGTTTGCCTGGTGTTCGGCTCAAAAAGTGTCCATGTACTCAGTGTGGTAGGCCTGGTTCAAATTGTGCTCAGCCTGAAGAGCAACTACAAACTCAGCGTGACAGGCCTCCATCTCCTCTCGAAGGCTGTGCATCTCCGTCTGTAGTAGTGCCAGGCGCTGGTCGGTGGTCGGTGGAGGAGGCTCCTGCAAGTGTTCGTTGATCTCGGCTGTGAGATTGGCTACATCAACCTCCTCGTCCGAGTCTATTTGGGGTTGAGCCCTCTGGCGTCTCCATGAAAGAACCCTGGTGGCCGAGACATCTATCCCCACTAAGGAAAAGTTCCTAGCCCCGATCTCGTCAAACTCGGTCATTGGGGTTACCTCCCCGGCGGTGATGTCGTGACCGTAGTGGTGAAGAAGGGAGGTGATGATGTGGCAGTAGGGGGTTCAGACTTGGGAATGGGTAGAAATGCTGGATGCATAGATGATCGTGTAGAAAATATGAAAGCCAATGTTTAAATCCAGATGATAAATCATAGCATAGAGGAGGAAGGTATAAAAGGGTCGCATGGTCGCGATATCTCCAGTGGTTAGTGGAAGGACACAGCGGATTATGACTCTATAGAGAGCATAATCCTGGACCCGGAGATCGACGGACTGAAACCTTTGTCTCGTCGGGTCTTGGATATCTCCGAAGAAGTAAGAGTAAAGTGTGTCCAAGGAAATGTGAGAATAAGGGGCACTGAAAGGCAAGTCAGTAGGAGGATAGCAACAAAAGGTAGACTGGGAGGGTCGTAGACCTAAAAATCGATTAAATAAGGTTGGTGAAATAGTAAGTGGCATCCCTTGTACGATGGTCGAGTAGCAATGGTCATCTACTTTGACCAGATTGTTATAAAATTCCGCACACAGGGTTGTGTTAACTAAATGCGTGCAGAAGACAGATGGTCTAGTTTGTAATGCCCGCTCTTTTTTTTTTTTTTAAACGGCGTTACACTGACATACTTAAGGCATGTAACATCATACTGCATCGGAATAACTTAAACCTTACATATACATGCCCCCACTACCATCCCTAATATAATGACATGGAACTTAGCATATGAACGTCATGCTTAACATCATATCATAACATGCTTAACATCATACCATAAGGTTCATATCATATCATACTTGACCTCTTATCATAAAGTTCCATATGTCACTATTCGAGCATATAGGTAGCAAAAATAAAGTTCTTAGCATAAACGGTTAACACATTCGATTTCATGGGCCAAGTCACCATCACACACATACTTCAGGCCCTCCTGCTGCTTCCTCGTTATCCCCTTGCATGATCTGCGGTATAAGGAAAGAAGACTATAAGCACACAGGCTTAGTAAGACTCTTTCCTACTCACTAAAACATTCGTCATTCCATAACAAGCACATAAAACATTATCATATTTACCATACCCTTGACATGGCATGATCATAAACATAAGTGAACATTCGTAGCATAGCATGAGACATGGCATGAACATAATCATACTAACATTCTAAGCATAGCGTGAAACATGGCATAACATAACATAATAATCTTCCTTAGCATGGCATAAGACATGGTATAAACTTAAACGTAGTAGCATGGCATAATACATGGCATAGCATAACGTAACAAAAATCAACCTATATGGCTTAAACATAGGCATATCTTCTATCATATCATATGAACACCTTCTTAACATAATCCTGACATAGATCATTCATGCATATCTTTCATCGTAACGCATAAGTATAAGACATCATTATCTTAACATAATGCATATCATGTATGAATGCATGGGTGGAATGCATTTACATAAGGATGCTTAACTTTTAAAACATACTTTGAAAATGCTTAAACATCATCATCATAACATTTGGGGTCCCCGGCTTATACCACATACATACATCATAGCGCGCATCCCTAGTAAATCCGAGGTAGCTAGCCCCGACCTACTAGGGTAAGGACAGCATAATCGGGAGTCCCCAAACTGAGGCGCTTCTTAAGGAGCCCATCCCTGTTGCACAGCTTCGGTAGTGCCAGAACCGTGGACAGCTTCGGTAGTCCATAACCGGGGCGTTCTTAAAGTGCCCATCCCTTGGACCCATACTTCGGTCCGGTACAAGCCCATACATAAAGTAAAATACTTTTCATGTTTCATCATTCATAAGACACTCATGGCATACTTATCATAACATAACTTGTTACGGCTCGGCCCGTCTACCGGCCCATTTACCGGTCCTCTCGACCGTCGTACCGTCGACCATCGACCGTGCCATTTAGCATATTTATGCCTTAAAGGCATAAGCATCATCTTTCATTCGTCATACTTGCCAATCATCATTTTCATTCTTAGACATGGTGTTTGTACACATCATTCATAGAGCATGGCATACATTCGTATACATGGCATATCATTCATAACATGACATATCATTCATAACCATGGCATATCATTCATAAACATGACATAACATTCGTAAACATGGCATATCATTCATAACATGGCATATCATTCATAAACATGGCATATCATTCATAACATAGCATATCATTCATAAACATGGCATATCATGCATAACCATGGCATATCATTCATAAACATGGCATATCATTCATAAACATGATGTATCATTCGTAAACATGGCATATCATTCATAAACATAAATCACATCTTACCATAGGGCCATTGGGACCCTTACTTGAAATAAATCTTAACTTTTACCCTATTAACCCTTATATGGCTGAAACTTGTGGAGTCCCAAGGCCATGTGAAAATTCACATATCACCATCCATCATCCTTATATCATGGCAACACATAAACATATGTTGAAGTTAAAGACTCAACCCCAATCCTTGGGTCCTTGGGGTTGGCCGAACCATACGGGGCCTCTAGGGTACCCCAAAAATTCCCAAAATTTATACTTAACCTCTACACATCATAAGGGAACATTAAATGACATTATCCTGATTTTTAGCATAATTATAGACCTTTGAAACATGATGGCCGAAACTCTTGAACTTAAGGTTCTGGGTTTTGCTTCTTTCATGTTGGCCGAAACCCTAGGGTGTCCTAGGGTACTCCAAAAATTCCCAAAAATTATACTTAACTTCTAAACATCATAAGGGAACATTAAATAACATTATCATGATTTTTAACATATTTATAGACATTTAAAACATAGTGGCCGAAACCCTTGAACTTAAGGTTCTGGGTTTTGCTTCTTTCATGTTGGCCGAAACTCTAGGGTATCCTAGGGAACTCCAAAAATTCCTAAAAATTATACTTAACTTCTAAACATCATAATGGAACATTAAATAACATTATCATGATTTTTAACATATTTATAGACATTTAAAACATAGTGGCCGAAACCCTTGAACTTAAGGTTCTGGGTTTTGCTTCTTTCATGTTGGCAGAAACTCTAGGGTGTCCTAGGTACTCCAAAAATTCCCAAAAATTATACTTAACTTCTAAACATCATAAGGGAACATTAAATAACATTATCATGATTTTTAACATATTTCTAGACATTTAAAACATAGTGGCCGAAACCCTTGAACATAGGAACCTTGATTTTGTTTCCTTCCAAAATTAAATCCGAAAACTAACCCATACACCATGCTAAAAATCATGGAAATCATAGGTAACTATTATACCACAGGTGAGGGAGTCTTACCTTAGATTTCTTGATTTTTCGAACCTTGAAAGAGGAGAAGGAAGAGGACTTGGTATCTCTTGACCACAACTAGACCTTGTCACCTTGTAGGAACTTTAGATCTTGAGAGATGAGACCTCTTGTGAAGTTTTCTCCAAGGAACTCCTCCCTTTGGTGCTCGGCAAGAATGAGGAATGAAGAGGAGAGGTAATGCAATTGATTGAGAGAAGAAGTAACTCCCAAAACTCCTCTCATTATAACCCATCAAGGAGGCAAATGAAGAGCCTCTCCATGACCCTTCACCTCCTTTTACCTCTTAACCAACCTCCACTTCAATTACTTATAAGTATTCCTTGCTAGGTGAGTTGGTTAAAGCATTCTTGGTTGTACAAGAGGTCCAAGGTTCAATCCTTGGCCCATGCACATTTATTTTTATTTTTATTTTCATTTCATTTATTTTATTACTTTATTTTCTTAAATTCCGAAAATCCCCTCTAAAATTACCCATAATTGCACTAATATTCCTAAACAAAATTCTTTCATATTTATATTAATTTTACCTAATTAATACCCATTTTTGGGCCCATTTAAAGCCCATTAGTACCAAATTCCTCAATTTAGATGGGAACGTTAGGCTAATACTTTCCCATAATCATGTTAATGTGCCCAAATAAATTCATATTTATATTTATACTAATTCTTCCTAAAAATCCACCTATAATCATAGTACTAGGAAGCCCATATAAGGCCCATTAGCACTTGGTTTCCTCAATTTAAATGAGAAAACATGGATTTCCTAGGCCAATGTTCGTATTAATGCCTCTAGGTCCTTCGGAAAATTATCTAGACATGCTCAATATTTTCAGAAAATATTAAGAGAATTTTCCGGGTCGTTACATAGTTGATAAAAATTGATTGCATCCATCGCTATGGGGCAAGATTGGGTGAAGAATTATCTATTTAGAAAGATGGTTTTGATAAGTTTGTAGGTCGTCTGGCCAAATTTATTAAATAATTCTAAGTTAGGGAATCTCGGATCCGGGCTAGGCTCGGCCACGGGGTTAGGTTGGGTAACGCGACGTTTTCTAAATCGGTAAGAAAAATTATGCATTTAATAAGAGAGATAATAGAAGAATTAATTATAAATGCATAATTAAAATAATACCGGGGCGGCATTGTCGAAGTAGGGCGTTTGAGGGCACAAGAAGGACTTCAGGTCGCCTTGGGACGAAGAGAAATGAAGGAAGAGTTCGTTTGGTGTGGGAGATGGAGAGGGATTGAAGGCCTTATAAAGGCTTTCACGGGCGCCTGTAAGGGATCCCGGGTGCCCATGATCATTAGGGCGCCCGAGAGCCTCTCAGGCACCCGAGTCAGGTGTCAGCCACTTTTGGCAGCTTTGGCTGCTTTGAATGAAGATAAAGTATCAGGCGCCCGTATGGTCTCGGGCGCCCGTGCTGACCAAGATTTGACTGTTGACCAGTTTGACCGTTGACTAAGGTTGACTATGTTGACCAAGTTTGACTCGATTGACTATGTGTGACCAGTCAATAACTAAATCAAACAAGCCCTAGATTCTATCTAAAATGAGTTTATTGTGATATTCGGCATGAAATTCAAAAAAAAATTAGAGTTGAAAAAGTAGGGTACAACAAATTGAATTGATTAAAAAAAAATTTGAATAACTTTTGACAACATTTTAAGTATAGTGAATTATACTTTTAGGTTCTAAATATCTCACCCAGTTCTACGTGATCAAACATGTTAACCTTATGGGTTTTGTGAGATAGGTTTTCAAAAATAAAGATTTTAATTTTGAAAGACATAGTTAATTTTGAAAACATTGAATTAATTTTGAAATTTTTATCAAGTTTAAGTTTATTGAATTAAAAAAATGCGTTGAATCTAAGATTAATTGAAATTTGTGTTAGATTCAAATTTAACAAGTAGTAAAGTGAATTTGATTTTCAGTAATTGGATTCCAGGTCTTGGCGAGGCACAAGGCCTTCTTTGGGTCTTGGATCTGTAGCTTCGGCTAGTTCCACCAGAATGACTTCCCTAACGTACTATCATCTCACCTCCACCCAATACTATGTTCTTCAAATTTCAATTAAATCTTTTGTCTTTAATATAACCAATCCTAAATCTAAACATGATAATAATTAAAATTGGAAAAGGAAATAAACAAGCAAACAAGGAAAAAGTTATCTAAGTCACATCATAATTGGAATAATATGTTGGTGCAGGAAGCACCATATCGAACCTTGTTTTGATATTGGCAAAGGATTCAAAGTTAAGTACTATTTGTGATCTAATAAAGTTACTCAAGTGTGTAGGAAAGTCCTAGTCGATCTAGGCAATAAGTCCTGGCCACGGGCTGGGCAACTAAGTCCTGACATAAGGTTGGGCAATAAGTCCTGGTCGTGGACTGGGCACTAAGTCCTGGCCGAGGGCTGGGCACCGAAAACCTGGTTCGAGGAATTGGGCACTAAGACCTGGCCGAGGGCTGGGCACCGAAGACCTTGTTCGAGGAATTGGGCACTAAGACCTGGCCGAGGGCTGGGCAACGAAGACCTGGTTCGAGGAATTTGGCACTAAGACCTGGCCGGGGGCTGGGCACCGAAGACCTGCTCGGAAGGTGGGAACTAAGACTTGGCCGCGGATTGGGCACGAAGACCTAGTGAGTAAAGCTGGACAAAAGTCCAACCAGAGGAGCCGGTTCGTAAAAGGTAAATTCTCCTGAGAGGAGTAGGTGAGGACGCGTTCCCCGTAGAGGGAACAGTAGGCGTCGGTTCGACCTAAGGTTCCATTTGGGAGACCCAAAGTTAGAACCAAGACAGCTACGACTATAAAAACTAACTAACATTCTTGCCTTGTTTGTTGTGGAACTAACCTTGGATGCAGGGAACAAAGGAATGTGTTTCTGCAGCTCAGAACGACCCAAAAGAGAGGGGCAGCAGCTGGGCTAGGTGCCCGGGAGGTCCCGAGCGCCCAAGGTCAAAGCCACATGAGCAGTTAAGCAAGAATCGCTTCGAAAGCTTACTGGGTCAGGCGCCCTGATGGTCCCGGGCACCCTGGATGTCTCAGGCGCCTTGGGTCTAAGCCAAAACTGAGATCGAAGCAAACTCAGCCATGAAGCCAGTAGACCAAGTCAACCGGGGTGCCCCCAGTGTCCCGAGCGCCCCCGTCAGCTCCGAGGCCGATTCTGGAGGGATAAGCGCTGACCGAGCTGCGGATGAGATTTCTCGGATCCGAAGGCACGTGTCAGGCGCCCCCAGCATCCAAGGCACCCCCAGGAGCACTATAAAAGGGGCTCGACCCCAAGGCTTCAGAACATCAATCTTCCAACGCCTCTACGCTCTTCGTTCAACCGCTCTGCTCCGGAAAACTCCGATCTCGAGATTCTAGTGCCAACGACGACCCTCTGCACTAAAATACAATCTACACCGGGCGTCGGTAACGAGAAGCATACTTGTTTAATTACTGCAATAATTCTGTATCAAACTTTGTAAATTTTTGCACCATTATACAATTGCCCGCAGTAAACGGTCAAGGACCGTGGGCCTTGGAGTAGGAGCCGACCTCGACTCCGAATCAAGTAAAAGTACTTGTGTTCTTCTTGTGTGTTTGTTTTCATTTCCGCTACGTAATTTCTCTCAATCTTATCCGAAACGTTTTCACGATATTCACCCCCCCCTCTATCGTGTTTACTCGATCCAACATAATACTCTGATTTTTTAAAATCAGCAAGGTTGTGAATTAAGTTTTCTAATATTTTAACCTTAACTTTCAAAGCGTTATTTTCTTATTCTAACTTTCTTAAATTTTCCTTAACTAATTTATATGAATTAATCAGGTTATTTGTGGTAAATATTGGATTTTCAAATATTGTAAATTTACCTTTCTCTATTGTTTGTCTAGTACTTTTGAGAGTTACGAACGGCAACGGTCGACTCTTGCGGGTGGGGCACTTCTTCTCATAATGTCCTATTTCACTGCACTTATAACATATTACATGTTTTCTAAATTTTGTATTAACCATATTACCTTTTGATTCCCGGTCAAGAATCTCCCCCTTTGTTTTAGCCGTCTTTCTTTTCTGTTTCTTTAGCATCTTGTAGTGGTCACGAGCCAATCGGATCAGTTTGGTTCGATCTCCTTCACTGTCTTCCGATTCCAAGTTTGAGTCGGACTCGGTTACTGGTTGAAGCTTCTTCTTTGGTGGTTCTCTTGGAGTTTTCCCTACACTAGAAATTACACCTTCCTCGACCATTACAGTATCTGTTTGATTATTTAATTGTAATTTTGAAACAGATGCGTAATTAGTTACCATTTTTGTCTCAATCAGTTAGTCTTCTGACTCTATCTTGAATTCGCAGTCAGGTACGGATTCTATCTCATCTTCTGATTCGGAATCAATTTCGAAGTCGGGTGCCAATTCTGTCTCGGCTGTTTGAGCTTGAGTCGAGAATGCAAAATAATTTACCTGATCTTCTTCTTCATCTGAGTTATCTTGATGAAGGTTGATCAATTTTCCCCAAATTTCTCTTGCACATTTGAATGGACCTACTAGTTCGAGTTGTTCCTTGGTTAGGCCACATTGGAGGATTGTAGTTGCCCTCGCATCGGTCTCGATTTGGTTGAGGGTTTGATCATCCAGTTTGTCCCACTCGATTGATAACTCATCCTCTACGGGAAAAGAGAATCTCGTTTGGATGATCATCCATATGTCCATGTGGGCCTTCAGATGGGATTCCATTTGTGTTTTCCAAGAATTGAAATTTACACAAGAGAAGAGCGGTGGACGAGCAATGTTCCATTCTTGGTTGGCCATTAAAAAATTTAACTGAAACAAAATAAGGAAACTCGTTCCAAGACTTGCGTCTTGGATTAGTAGCGTGGGAAAAAGAAATATTAATAACCAAATAGATCTAGTGGTGTTGCACCAAACTCGATTAACGAGAAAATTTCAACGAAAAATGAAAAGAAAATTTTAAAATTCATAAATCCGAAAAAAAATATTCAAACTGGTGGTTGCACCAAGTTTGAGCCACCCGCTCTGATACCACTTGTTGGATCAGAGTAAATCGATAGACGGGGGGTGAATATCGATCGGAAAATTTTCGGACAATTTAAGAGAAAAACGCAGCGGAAAGAGTAAAACAAGAGTCGCTAACACTGTTTGTTTTACTTGGTTCGGAGTCGCGGTCGGCTCCTACTCCAAGGCCCACGGTCCTTGACCGTTTATGTTGGGCAATTCTATATTCGTAGAAATGATTACAGTTTTGAGTACAGATATAGAATTGAAAAAAGGGAATTACAACACTTAAGAAATGACATCTTTTATCGACGACCGGAGTGGATGGAATTTCGGAGCAGCGGGCCATCGTCAGCGATTGAATCGCGAATGCAGAGCGTGCCAGAGCCTAGTGCTTGAGCGAAAGTGTTGAAACCGTAATGAGAGAGTTGTGCTCAAGCCTTGGGGGTGAACCCCCTTTTATAGTGGTCGCCTGGGCGCCTATGTTGATGGGGGCGCCTGCACGTGGCCTCTCCTGCTCGAACTCCAATCCACATGCTTGGTCAATGCTTATCCCCTTCTTTGAGCCACCTGAGCTGACAGGGGCGCATGTATTAACACAGGCACCTAGCTTGACTTGGTCCAAAGGCTTTCGTGGCAGTTTGCTTCGATGATCTCGGTTGGGCCTTGCACTGGGGTGCCTGTATCCATACAGGTGCCTAGCCCAGTGAGGCGCCTCCTTCCCATGAGGCGCCTGAGCTACAGAAACACTGTCCCTTCGTTTCCTGCAACCAGGGTTAGTTCCAAAACACAAGAAGCAAATACACAATATATGTTTGACAATAATTACAGCCTAAGCTGTCTTGGTTCCGACTTTGGGTCTCCCAAATGGAACCCTAGGTCGAACCGACGCCTAATGTTCCCTCTATGGGGAATGCATCATCAACTACTCCTCTCAGGAGAATTTACCTTTTTTGCCAACCGGCTCCTCCGGTTGGACTTTTGCCAGCTTCACTCACCAGGTCTTCGGTGCCTAGTCCTCGACCAGGTCTTAGTGCCCAGCTTCACTCACAGGTCTTCGGTGCCCAGTCATCGACCAGGTCTTAGTGCCCAACTTTAGGTCAGGACTTAGTTGCCCAGCCCGCGGACAGGGCTTAGTTCCCAATTCAATCAACCATAGTGCCTAGTGTACCTAGGACTTTCCTGCATACTTAATCAGCTTGTTAGATCACAACCAAATCTTAACTTCTGAACCCTTTGCCATTATCAAAACAAAGGTTTGACTTTGGTGCTTCCGGCACCAACACAATCAACCCAAGTGTGATCGGGTATACCATGGGTTTTAATGTGTGTGTCAATATGATTAAGTTAGGTTGTCATGTTGGTTTAATATGTGTGTTTGAGTCATACAGGACTTGGTGAATCAAACATGGAGTAATGGAGTGAGCATCTGAGGGACGAGAGCTGAAGGAAGAGGACTTCAAGGGCAAGCCGAGGAAGTAGACTTCAAAGGCATACATGAAGGATGGCATCGAGGCATGCCATGGGCTTGTGTGTGCATCCGAGGGACGAAAGCCGAAGGAAGAGAACTACAAGGGGTAAGCCAAGGGAGTGGACTTCAAGGCATACACGAAGGATGAACTACGGAGTGAGTTTGAGTGAATATGTAAGCTGGGCAGCCGACTACAATGAGAGCCAATCGACTGCTAGCGCAGAGTGGAAAATCACAAAAAGAGCAGTCGACTGATCCATGCACCAGTCGAATGGTCTATTCAAAAATACAGTCGTTAGCCTAGTCGTTGGTTGGGCATCAGTCGACTGGCCCTTGGGGTAGTCGATTGGTGTCGGGGGTTGGGCTATTTAAGGAATATCTCTCTCCTCTATTTAAGGGGAGGTTTTAGAGCAGAATAAGGTTGTGGTTCTTTATTGCAAGATCCTATTCTAAGTGCTCAAAGCCTCCATAGCTTACTGTCTTCCTCATACTCTAAATTCTATCTTATAAAAGAGGAACAGAGCATCTTGTGAAGGTTTCTCCACCTTCAAGGAGAAGATCATAGTGAAGCTTGATTGTGTGGTGTGAATCCTTGGATTAGTCACCTCTCAGAGGTGGATACCAAGTAAATCAAGGGAGTTAGCATTATTTCCTTTGTTAATTGATTTTGTTTGATATTGTTTTTGTACTTTAGCTAACATTCTTGTAGACAAAATCAAAAAGAAGCTATTCATCCCCCCTCTAGCTAAACGCCAAGGTCCTAACATCGTTTACGTATAGTAAAAGAAATACCACTACGTTTTCATCACATCTCTTGTATACACAAGACTCATATAGACTTTGAATAAATCCATATGACTGGATTACCTCATCAAAGCGAATGTTCCAAGATCTCGAAGCTTGCTTCAATCCATAAATGAGCCGATTAAGCTTACACACAATATGCCCTTTGCCCTTCGCAATAAATCCCTCTGGTTGCTTCATATAGATGGTCTCCTCAAGACTTTCATTAAGGAAAGTTGTCTTGACATCCATCTGTCATACCTCATAATCCATACGAGTGACAATAAATAAGAGAATTCGGATAGACTTATGCATGGCTAACGGCGAAAAGGTCTCCTCATAATCGATACCCTCTTTCTGAGTATACCCTTTTGCAACAAGCCTAGCTTTGAAGATCTCATCCTTCCCATCTGATCCTCTCTTTCTCTTATAGATCCACTTGCATCCAATGACTTTTACACCATTGGGTGGTTCTACTAGCTCCCAGACATGATTAGAATCCATAGATTCTATCTCAGAATTCATTGCCCTTTGCCAAGATTTCGCATCTTTATCTTGGAGTGCCATGTCATATGTCCAGGGGTCAGGTTCATGTTCGCCAGGGACCATGTCCGACGACTCACCCAAGAACATGAATCATTCAGGTTGTTTAACAACCCTCCCACTACGACAAGGTACCACATGTGTATCCTCTGTGACACGCGGTGTATTGACTTGTGGTATGACCTCTTGTACCATTGGTACTAAAGTCGAAATTTCCCCTGTTAATTCCTCAAGTATAATTTTACTCATGGGCTTGTGGATCATCACATAGTCTTCCTCTTAGAATCGGGCATTCGAGCTGACGAACACCCACTAATCCTTAGACTATAGAATAAACCACCTTTTGTTCCTCTAGGATAGCCTACGAACAACTGTACTTCTGTACGAGATTGTAACTTATCAGCATCTTCCTTCAGCACATGTGCTAGACTACCCCATATCTGAATATGTCTTAGACTAGGCTTTCGCCCAGTCCACAATTCTATGGGAGTAGAAGTACTGACTTAGATGGTACCAAGTTCAGTATGTACGCTACCGTTTCTGGAGAATATCCCCAGGATGAATCCCGCAACTCAGAGTAACTCATCATCGATCTAACCATCTCCATAAGATTCCTATTCCTTCGTTCTGCTACACCATTCTATTGGGGCATACCGAGTACAGAGCATTAGGATTGAATCCCAGCCTCTGATAAATAAGTCCTAAACTCTCCCAAGAGGTACTCACCACTACGATCAGATCGTAGTGTCTTGATACTATTACCTTGATGTTTCTCCACATCAACCTTAAATTGTTTGAACTTATCAAAACATTCAGACTTGTGGTGCATCAGGTAAATGTACTCATACCTTGAATTGTCTATAAAAGAGATGAAATATTCAAAGCCACCTCTAGCTTGGATAGACATAGCACCACACAAATTAGAATGAACCAATTTTAACACATCTTTGGCTCTATACCCCTTGGCCTTGAAAGGCCTCTTGGTCATCTTATCTTCTAAGCAAGATTCATATGTTGGGAAGTCTTCCACCACCAATGAACCCAAGGGCCCATCGGCTATCAACCTTTGAATCCTACTAAGGTTAATATGATCAAGTCTTAGATGCCAAAGATATGTTTGGTTCATCTTCGAAGGTTCTTTTCTCTTATGGTTAGACGATGAGTTATTTACTTCTATTTGCATCGTGGGAGATTTTGGTTCTATAGTGTACAAATTGTCAACCATTGCACCAGAACAGATAATCTCTCTATTCCTTTTTATAATAACACAGTCATTAAATGAAATAGAATACCCATCCTTTATTAATTTAGAAACTGAAACAAGGTTCTTTCTAAAAGTAAAGGCAATTTCTTAAAATCAAAACTTTATTCATATCAAACGATAAATAAACGTCTCCCACTGTAATAGCCGCCACCTCCGTAGCATTGCCCATGTAGACGGTAATCTCTCCATCAGCTAGTCGTCGGGTTTCCTGGAACCCCTGCAAAGAATTGTAGACATGAACTGTGGCTCCTGTATCTACACACCAGGTACCGGTAGATAACACCGCTAAACATGTTTCAACGACTAAACAAAAAGATATACCTTGATTATTCTTCTGATGGCGAGGACAGCCTGACTTCCAATGTCCAGTGTAGTTGCACGTGAAGCACTTGCCTTTTGGCTTTTTCACGCCATCCTAAGGTCCCTGTAATCCAACCACTTTCTTTGCCCCGCTTGTTTCTTCTTCTTATTGCCTTTCGGTTTAGAAGTAGAAACCTCTTGAGCAATGAAAGCATGTGCACTCTGAGGAGAAACCCTTCTGCTGCCTGGAGTTCTGTCAGAAGTTTCGCCAATGAATCTGTACGTGTGTTCATATTGTAGCTCAGGCAAAACTACTCTAAACTCCTTGGTAGAGATTAGAGAATGATATCGACCTGGGTTTCCCCATCGATCTCTGCTCCAAGGACTTCCATCTCATTTAGCTGAGCCATCATTTTCAGAACATGTTCCCTCACGGGCATACCCTCAATCATAGTGGTCGTCATCAAGCTCCTCATTGTCTCTTTCCTAGCGGCCCGATTCTGATGTCCGAAGAGTTCTTTGAGATTGAATGTCACATCATAAGTAGTGGCCTGATGTTGATGTTGCTGCACATTTGACATAGAAGCCAAATTATGACACTGCATCATCTCATCTACTTTTATCCACTGCTTAAAACGTTCCTTCTCCTCTTCATCATAATTCACGTTAGGCTTTTTAGGATAGAACTCGAAAAGTACACATTTGGATTCCTCAGCAGTCAAGACAATGTCCAGATTTGGTTTCCAATTATAGTTAGGGGTAGTAAGTTCATTTTCTTTTAAAGTCAAAACAAGTGGGTTGAAAGCCATTTTGAAAAACCTGAGAATCACAATGATCACACACTTTAAATTTCAAAAAATATTGATTCCTCAAATAATAAATTTTAAAATCAACCAACACCTCAAAACACCGAGAATATCGCATGTCATGATAGTGTGGACGTATACGAATTTGACATTTGTAAGAGGAGGTTTTACTTATTAATTTTATTATCTTGTCAACCTATCTTTTTGACAAATAAAATTAATCATTGGCTCCTCTTCGGCCCTACAAATAATAGCAGTGACTCTGATGGCGAGGATACTATTATTTGCATCTAAGTGTTTACCATTACACGATACTAAGGAAATTATCTCGGATTATGTGTCGTCCAATGGGAAAAATCACACGCTCCTAAATAATTTCCTATAATCATGTCTAACCTAGTGATCAATAGAACAAGCCCATCCGATGGGGAGGAAGGCACTCAGATGTTAGTGATATGAGAGAAGTGTCCTAAGGCAATCGCCTTATGATGTAAACATTTATATTAATAAATGATAATTCACTATTTGAGTATACATGTTTTGTGTATTTGATTGGGATCTTAAACTCATCTACTGAATGTCCGCAATACAACTCACAGCATAAGAGAATTTGTGATGGGATCACAACTAGTGATTATCTCTAATGTGCAATTGTGAAGTATTGAAATTATCCCTAGTCGATGAATTGATAAAAACGGACACTATCAATTCTGTAGAGACTAGCATGGGTTATTCTCTAATCAGCTGATTCTCACTGGCTGGTGACATTGGGATGTCCAGAGATAAACATGGATGCTAGTTAAGGGAACTAGTTCATTGGAGTGACTAGCTGTAAGACTTCATATGGGAATCTACATGTAGATATGTCAATGAAGTTCTTACTGCAGCTTAAGTGCGATGTTCCTTTGACTTGCGGTGTTCAAGTCATCTTGGTCATGGAGACTTATACTTTGACATCTTAAGCAAGCATCTCCAAGGAGGTGTGGACCCAGGATGATTGGGTATAAGCCGAAGTGCCCGAAGATGTTTGAACAGCCTATAAAGGATTCACCACTCCTTGCGAGGAGATGTATACCCAAGGCCTGTCGTCAGATTGTTACTCAAAACCTCTGGCCAGAGTATATCATGTTTAGAGTGCGAGTCTCTAAAATACATGAGAGTAATTAGAAATCCAATGGACGAGAAAGACACTACTTGGGCTAGGTGTGACGTAGTCAGCCTAGTGGGGACTAACACCATAGACCGTGTCCTGAACCAAGTGGGTATAAGATGGTGAAGGGAATGGGGCACGATTCATTAGAGTTGCTGAAGGGTTTCAGAATAATTTCTTCTGAGGTCAAACCGTTGATCTTTCGATTAATTGGGGGTCATGATGTACTACTAGGTGTCACTCATGACCGTTCTATAATTGGTTGATTATAGATGGCCAACATAAATCGAAAGCCTATTTAGTCACACGTAATACGAGTAATCCGAGGGATTTAAAACGAGTTGAAAATTGGATTTTCTGATCAAGAGAAATAAGTCGAATCTGAGTTAATCAGAGGCGCAATGGAAGCTAAAAATGGCTAAGTCTTTTGAAGGCTTATTGGGCGAATTAAATGAGTTTAATTCGCGACCGGTTCGGGTTGTTTTGGCCGACCAAAGAGGGTGTCCACCCTCTTGGTGTTGGCCGGCCATTAAAGGGAGAAAAACCAATTTAATTGGTTTAATTAATAAAATAAATCTAGTGTGATTTATTTTATAAATTATGGATAAATAAATTTGTATAAAGAAATTTATATAAATAAATTTGTAGAAATTTATTCTTTTTATGGAAGTTAAAATAATCCATGAATTGATTTATTTTAATTTTATAAAATCAATTATGAATTGATTTTTTCATAATAAGAAAGTTTATAAATTTCTTATAAAATTTATTCCATAATTTAAAGAGAAGAAGAATTTGTTTTATTATAAATTAGTTATAATAAGACTCGGCTTAAACGGAATAATTAATAAGAGAATTTATAAGATAAATTTCTTATAACTAATTCCGTTAATTCTGTTAATAGAGAGACTTAGCAAAGGAGTTGCTACTATATAAAGGAACCAAAGGCAAGCCCTTATTATGAATTACTAATTGAGATTAGTAACTTCCTCTCTCCCTCTCTCTTATTCTCTTCTCCCTCTCCTTTCCCTTAGGGCCGGTGACGAGCCCAAACTATGTGTCACGAATGTGGGCCTCAAATTTAGAATTTATAAATGAATGAATAACTGGAAACCCTTTTACAATCAAAAACTGAAAATGTAATATAGGGGCCACAGGTCGTATTTTTCTCGGGGCTAGTTGACGTTGTTCGATTCAAGCTCGCATTTATGTGTCGTTTGTGTTTTGGGGTTTCAAATAAGTATTTGGGTTTGGGTAGCAATCCGCAATGAAATTGTAATTAAAAAAAAAAGAAACTTAACCCAATGAACTAGACAATGAAATGGCAACTAATGAACTTCCTTTGGGAGACTTAGTCAACCAATGAAACTTAACCACCTTGGGAGAACAAATCTGACTCAATTGCAAAAACACACTACGAATTGAATTTAACTTCAGGAATTGTCTTTAAGAATCGAAACTTCCTTTGACACAAATGTGACAATGAATAAAAGGAGAATTTTATATGCAAGGTTACAAACTTATGTGCCAAAAAGCTCTTACTCCATATAGAGCTATAACTGACAACTCCCAATGAAGCTAATCGATCTAACTTTGAAATCAAGCTCCTAGAGAAGTGCTGTACATGGATTAGAGAAGAAATTCAAGGTTGAATGCAGCAATTCCGAATTGGGCTGATTGTAGAAGTCAAGTGCAGAAATTCTAATCAGGCAGCATAGATGAGGCTACTGTTCAGAAACAAACCAACTGCAAAGTAACCTAGATTCGAGCTCAACAATTCACTAAAAGATAGATTGAGACTTGATACAATTCTTTGCTGAAACTTACCTAGATACACTATGCAGAAAATTCAGCAACTTGCAACGCATACAAAAAAAAACTGAATATGCAGAAACTGATACTAAACTTCAGCATGAGAAGCTGATGCAAAACAGATGATGTTAAAACAAACAAATCAAATGTGGAATTCAGCATCAAATGGACTTGGAGACAATTAGATGCGAAGCAGAAATTGAAAACCGAAAACTGATATGCAGAAGTAATTGCTGCAGAAAATGAATTCTGAAAACTTGATACATTGGATGCAGAATTTAAGTAACTGATCAAATTGCAAAAGCTGATGAATGCAAACTAAATTCGAGCACAAAGTATACTACAAGACATGTTAATTTCGACTCAAATCAGTGCAGAGGCTGACTTGATACTCTTGCAGAATTGCAGCTGACCAGATTTCGAATGCAAGTATTCAGATTAGCTGGTAGCAGAATTCAGCAATGAAAACAGCCATTAAACACAAAACAACAAGCGAATTTGAATCGAGTGCATGAATTGAGAGAAGCTAGTGATTGATTAACATAAATTGAGAAACTATAAACATGAAACATTACAAAACTAAAACTGAACTGAATAGCTAATTAAGTTTGATACGCAGAACAGGGGAAGAAAAGAAAATTGGCACGCAAGGATTTAAACCAAAAACAACTGAAATTAAATGCAATCTATCACTACACAAGTTCCTTAACTACTCAACTTGAAGATTGAAACTAAATTACAGCTAAACAATTAAGAAAACGAGATTAACCAAATCTGAAACTAACATACACGAAATTCCAGCAGTAATGAAATTTCCAGCTACAAAAACTGAATGAAACTAATTTATCTAGCTACTCCTCAACCATCCTCAACTCAAGAGCTCCTTGGTTGTCAATCAAGGGAGAACCTCGGACCCGCAAGCTCCGCAAATCAGTGAAGATACGTCTCTGCTACTGAAACAGACCAAAATCTGCTCAAACCGAATTCAGCTTCCGAATTCTTCAATCTCACTGTTGTGGCTTGCGAATTGGATTTGGGAGTGGCCGAAACCTTCCAGGGAACCCCTCTGGTCAGCTCGGATGCGGTGGAAATGGAATACAGCTGAGTTCGTCGAAGTCGGATAGCAGACTGCCGAAACCTCGTGCAACCTTGCTATTGAGCAGAAATCGATTCTGAAACCTCACTGAGACTCTCCATACTGACCTAGCCCTTGCTTGATGATGGAATGAGGGATCGCGCCTTCGATTGGATGAGAAAAACTGAAGAAAAATGAAGAAGAACGATGAACTCTACTGTTGCGGCGAAGACGCGACGAGTTGAGCTGCGGCTGTGTTTTTCATTAAATAGGAATCAATGGACGGCTCAGATCGATCGGAGGAGATCCAACGGCTGATCTTGCTCTGATTGAAGCCAAACTTTTATGATGATGATCTGGGGTCAGGATCTGCCTTGTGGTAGCTCGGATCCTCCAGATATGCAACGGATGATCCAGATCAACTCTATCTGTGATTGGACGCTCTAGAGCCCTCCTTGCTTGATCCAACGGTTGATTGAGCTCTGATTGGAATGAAACCTTCAGATCTTGATCATAGAGCTTGATCAACCCTAACCCTAGCTCGGATTGCTTCAGATCGTCCCGGATGGCTCAGATCTAGCCGCTCTTGAATCGGACGGCCCGGATAATCGTAGGCTTGATAATTCGATCCGGTTCACATCCGACTCAGGTTTGACCCAGTATGCCCTAAGTCCTTGAACTTTTGGTGCCTACAAAAATAGATCCAAAATTTAGTGGCCAAATAATCCAAAAATTATGTAATTTTACAATTAAGTCCAAAATAAGATAAAGTTCCAAAACCTAGGGTAAAATCATAATTAAGCAATAAAAACATGGGTCAAACATGGATTTAAGCATCTAAAATAATCACAAAAATGGTACTTATCAGCCGGCGCCCTTCTTGGAGAAGTAGGGCCGGCTCCCACCTTCCTTGCTAGGGTCGGCGCACCCTATCAACACCAAGCAAGGTTGCCGTGAGCTTCAAGAAGAAGGAGAAACGAAACAAGAAGAAGAAGAAGCGGATAGCGACTCCTCTCTTCTCGGAATTCGATTTCGTTTTCTTGGTGGTTAGTTTCCCATTCCTCTCTTGATCTTTCTTGTTGTGCCTATAGAGAATCTAGTAGTTCTCGTCGGCACAAAACTCGTGACTTTGCGAAGTCATCCCGAAGAGAACTCGGCGTGGACGCGAATAGAGGCGGAGCTTCCAAGGGACGCTACGGTTGGATCTCGTCCCTTACTTCGAGTTACGAGAGGTATAATGTAAATTAGTTTACTTTCCGCAAAGTTTTATTTTATGATT
This sequence comes from Boesenbergia rotunda, assembly GCA_024364735.1. Lineage (NCBI taxonomy): Eukaryota > Viridiplantae > Streptophyta > Magnoliopsida > Zingiberales > Zingiberaceae > Boesenbergia > Boesenbergia rotunda. The sequence goes on along the minus strand of JAGFNQ010004757.1, from coordinate 61,792 downwards.
ATGTCAACACACTATAAGGTTGCATGCTAGATACGAAGTTAAAAATAATTTAGGAAATTATTTTATGCAATTCTTCCGCTGCACGTAAAAATTTAAAATTTTACGAACTCGTATCCTTGTCAACATGCACCCGGTCCCAACAGTGGTATCAGAGCCGGTTAGTGTTCGACATCATCATAAAATTGTTTTGTGGAAAACTTTGTCATAATCTCAATTTTGGAAAATTTTTCAATTATGGAAACTTTCCAATTATAATAAATTTTAGATTTAGGAATTTCAAAGTTTGGAAATCCTCATGAAATTTCGCAAACGTTTGAAATTTCCTAGTTTCTGAAATTTTATAATAATTGTGAAAACTTCCCATCTTTGGAAACTTTCCAATCTTGGAAATTTTCTATTTTAGAAATTTTCCAACTTTGGAAATATGTAAGTTTTCTTTGTACCAGAAACATACAAATATTCTAAAAACCTATTATGAAATCTCACAATTTTGGGCACTTTCTTTTGAGAAGGTCTAGACAAATTTATGGATAATTAGTTGACAATTTCAAATTCGAATTGGCTTTAAATTATTAACAAAATTCTTTATTTTGGATTGAGCCTCGGGGAGCCATCCAATTTAAAGTTAGTTGTTGTAATTTAATTTCCCAATTTTTAATTGAAATTGTCATGTTTAATTTGGCTATGCTTATGAAGCAAACCAAATTGAATTTACGACAAATTATTTTTCTTTGGGTATCTAAGCCTCGGGGAGCCACCCTTAGAAAACGATTTGTTGTAATTAATTAAATCCATGAATAAAATATGTTTTAAGAGGTGATGCTCTTACATATTGTTGTCTCCAAAATTAATTAGGAAAATTGTTTCCTATAGAGTTTCTTAATTGAGATTTTCATGAAAATAATATGAGGTTGAATTAAGGGAATTGTCTCTTAATTTAATAAGTTTTGATTTAGAGAAATCAAAGTCTTGAACATATTATTTCCGAAATTGATTATGACAATTTAGGAAATTGTTTCCCAAAACAATTCCTTTAATAAAGTGTGAAATTAGAATTAGGAAATCCGGTTCCTAATTCAAATAATGAGACTTGATAACTTAAGTCACATACATACTTTATTAAGGAAATCGTTAGTCATGACATAATGTCATGAATGTGCTTAGAAAAGAAAGGATGAGACCCAAAACCCCTTACAAAATATTAAGGCCAACACCTTCCATTAATATGGTTAGAATCGGAGTTTTGTTTCTCGTTTGGGTTGATGGACACATCCATGCCCAGCTTGAACCTCAACATGTTCAAACCATGGAATTAGTTTATGAATAATATAGTTGGAGTCAGAGGTCAATCCTTAGTTTTGGTTGTTGGACACATCCAAGCCTAACTAAACGGTTGAATGAGCTCCAACCATATTAAAACTATTTCTTGATTAATGGGTCAGCCTTAAGCTTGGAGCATCGATTTGTTGTGCCACAGCCAAGGTCGATGTAAAGAGAGGTGCAGTTGGGTGCTATGTATAATGATACATACTTGTTAATGAGTTAACGACCCAATGATTTATGCAAATATTCAATTAGATGATAGCATAAAGTGATAGTTACATATATGTGATATGTAATCGGTATAATTACCTACCTTCATAGCTAAGAATAACTTGATGGCCACAGCCATGGTAGTTCTTATCTATGGTTGGATATCAACCTATTTGGAGATGTTCCTACGATCTCTCGAATTGATAAAAAGGGTTATTCAATTTGAAAAATAAATAGGATTTTTATTAATGTATGTTGATACATTCTTTAATCATTCTTCTCACATAAACTCAATTTGTATTTCTAGGATAATCACTCGATCATGTCTTCTCTAAACTTGCGTTCCATTTTGGACACCAATAAACTGACCGTGCCGAACTTCATGGACTGGCTTCGAAACCTGAGGATAGTCCTCAAGGCAGAAAAGCTTGCTTATGTCCTTGAAAATCAACTTCCCGACCGTCCTCCAGAAAATGCAACTCCAGACCAATTGTTGGCCTATCAGAAACATGTGACCGATTCTGAACTTGCAAGTTGCATCATGCTAGCCTCTATGGTACCTGAGCTGCAGAAGCAGCATGAGCATATGGATGCTTATACCATCATCTTCCATCTTCATGAGTTGTTTGAAGAGCAGGCGAGACCCGAAAGGTTCGAAGTCTCCAGACTCCTCTTCACCTCCAGGATGCAAGAAGGCACTTCGGCCTCACAGTTCGTGTTAAAGATGTTGGGGTACATTGAGCGACTGAGCACACTCGATTTTGCAATGGATCATGAACTAAGTATTGACTTAATTCTGAATTGTTTGCCCAAAANCCCATCGGAAGGCACATAATCAGAAATAATTTTTTTAGTATCGTGTAATGGTGCACACTTAGATGCGAATAATAGTATCCTCCCCATCAAAGTCACTGCTATTATTTTGCAGAGGCGAAGGAAACCAACTGTTGATCTTACTTGCCAAAAAGTTAGGTTGACAAGATAGTAAGATCGATGGGTAAAACCTCCTCTTACGAATGTAGGGATTCGTATACGTCCACAGCATCGTGGCATGCGAATTTCTCGGTGTATAGGGGTGTTGGTTGATTTCGAAAATTAATTGTTTTGAGGAATCAATTTATTTTCGATTTCTAAAGTAGTGTATGTTGTGATTCTTAGGATTTTCAAAATAGTTTTTAACCCACTAGCTACAATACTTAAGGAAACCAAACTTAGTGGCCCCAATTACATAGACTGGAAAATAAACTTAGACATTGTCCTTTCCGCAGAGGAGTACAAATAGGTACTCTTCGAGGAATGTCCTGAAGATGATAGCCCACATCAATGAGATTGAGGATTTGGGAGGAGAAATCGACGGGGAAACCCAGGTCGATATTATACTCCAATCTCTACCTGGGAGTTTTGAGCAGTTCCGGCTCAACTATAGCATGAATAAGCATGAGTATACGCTGAGGGAACTACTAGGAGAACTCTAGGCGGCAGAGGGGCTCTTTCGTCAGAGCTTGCAGACCTTTGGGAACTCAGAAGGTTTCTACTTCTGTGCCGAAAGGCGGGAAGAAGAAGAAACAAGGTGGGTTCAAGAAGGCAGCAACATTGTAGGGACCAAGACTAGCGTGAAGAAGCCGAAAGGTAAGTGCTTCACATATAAGCAAACTGGACATTAAAAGGCGAACTGTCCCGTCATCAAGACAAAAGGTATATCTTTTTCTTTTGTCGTTGTAACATATTTAGCGGTGTTATCTACCAGTACCTGGTGGGTAGATACAGATGCCACTAAACATGTCTGTAATTCTTTGCAGGGGTTCCAGGAAGCCCAACGACTAGCTAAAGAAAAGATTACCGTCTACATGGGATATGCTACGGAGGTGGCGACTATTGCAGTGGGAGTTATATATTTATATTTAGAAGATAAAGTTTTGGTTTTAAGATTGCTTTTATGTTCCTAATTTTAGAAAAGAACTCTGGTTCAGTTTCTGAAACATGGATATTCTATTGCTTTTATGAAAAGTGGAATAGAAGGATTATCTGTTTAGGAACAAGGATAAGAAATTTAAGCAAATTAAAACCAAAGTCTCCCATGATGCAAATGGTAGCTAATAGCTCATCATCTAACCAATGTAGGAGAAACGTTCCTTCCAAGATGAACCAAACATACTTTTGGCGTCTAAGGCTTGGTCTTATTAACCTTAGTAGGATTCAAAGGATGATAGCCAATGGGCCCTTGGTTTCATTGGTGGTGGGAGACTTTCCTAACTTTGAATCTTACTTGAAAGGTAAGATGACCAAGAGGACTTTCAAGGCCGAGGGGTATAGAGCCAAAGATATGTTAGAATCGGTTCATTCTGATTTGTGTGGTCCTATGCCTATCCAGAATAGAGGAAGCTTTGAATACTTCGTGAGATGAATATTCAAAGTTGTGGATATGCTTACTTGATGTCCGCAAGTCTGAATCTTTGATTAGTTCAAAGAATTCAAGACGGTTGTGGAGAAACATCAAGGTAACAGTATCAAGACACTGCGATCAGATCGTAGTGGTGGGTACATCTTGGAAAAGTTCAGGACTTATTAGAGGCTGGGATTTAATCCCAATTGACTGCATCCGGTTTGCCCCAACATAACGGTGCAGTAGAGCGAAGGAAAAGGGCTCTTATGGAGATGGTTAGGACAATGATGAGCTGCTATGTGTTGCCGGATTCGTTCTGGGGTTGTGCTCTGGAAACCACAGCGTGCATACTTGATACCATCTAGGTCAGTGCCTCCTACTCCCATAGAAGTGTGGACTGGGCGAAAGCCATGTCTAAGACATCTTTGGACATGGGATAGCTCAGCATATGTGCTTGGGAGGGATACTGATAAGTTGGAATCTCGTGCGCTTGTTCGTAGGGTATCCTAGAGGAACGAAAGGTGATTCTATAGTCTTAAGGATCAGAGGGTAATCGTTGGGACGAATACCCGAATCTAAGAAGTAGACTATGTGATGAACCACAAACCCATTTGTAGACTAGTTCTTGAAAAATTAAGAGGGGATGTTCTAACCTTAGTACCAACCGTACAAGAAGAAATACCACAAGTCACTGCACCACGTGTCACAGAAGATACACAGGTGGTACCTCGTCATAGTGGAAGGGTTGTTAGTCAACCTGAAGGATTCATGTTTTGGGAGAGTCGTCGGACTCGGTCCTTGGTGACCATGAATCAAGATCCCAAGACCTATGATAAGGAACGCCCGCTTTGATGAGATAAATCCGGTCATATGGATTTGTTCAAAGGACGGATGAGAGTTGTGTATGTAAGAAATGTGACAGAAACGTAGTGGTATTCTTGTACTATACGTAGATAATATTTTGTCAGTTGGCAACAATGACAAATTTTATCAGATGTAAGGGTATGGTTGTCCAAACAGTCGATATAAAGGACTTAGGAGAAGCAGGACACATCCTTGGCGATCAAAGTTCTAAGAGATCACCAGAGAAGGATGTTGTGTTTATCCCAAGCTTCATATAGTGACAGTGTCATAACTCGTTTTAACATGGAAACCTCCAAGAAAAGTTTTGAACTTTTCAGCTATGGAGCTACTCATGTTAGTGATATGAGAGAAGTGTCCTAAGGCAATCGCCTTATGATTATAATCATTTATTTTAATAAATGAATATTCACTATTTGAGTATACATTTTTGTGTATTTGATTGAGATCTTAAACTCATGTACTGAATGTCCGCAATATAATTCATAGCATGAGAGAATTTGTGATGAATTCACAACTAGTGATTATCTCTACATGTGCAATTGTGAAGTATTGAAATTGTCCCTAGTCGATGAATTGATAAATACAGACACTATCAATTCTGTTGAGACTAGCATGGGTTATTCTCTAATCAGCTGATTCTCACTGGCTGGTGACATTGAGATGTCCGGAGATAAACATGAATGCTAGTTAAGGGAACTAGTTCAATGGAGTGGCTGACTGTAAAACTTCATATGGTAGTCTACATATAGATATGCCAGTAAAGTTCTTACTGCAGCTTAAGTGCGATGTTCCTTTGACTTGCGGTGTTCAAGTCATCTTGGTCATGGAGACTTATACTTTGGCATCTTAAGCAAGCATCTCCAAGGAGGTGTGGACCCAGGATGATTGGGTATAAGCCGAAGTGCCCGAAGATGTTTGAACAACCTACAAAGGATTCACCACTCCTTGCGAGGAGATGTATACCCGAGGCCTATCGTCGGATTGTTACTCGAAGCCTCTAGCCAGAGCATGACATGTTCAGAGTATGAATCTCTTAAATACATGAGAGTAATTAGAATCCGTAGAACGAGAAAACGTTACTTGGGCTAGGTGTGACGTAGTCAGCCTAGTGGGGACTGACACACATAGACCATGTCCTGAACCAAGTGGGTATAAGATGGTGAAGGGAATGGGGCACGATTCATTATAGCTGCTGAAGGGTTTCAGAATTATTTTTGAGGTGAACTGTTAATCTTTCGATTAATTGGGGATCATGATGTAATACTAGGTGCCACTCATGATCGTTCTATAATTGATTAATTATAGACGGCCAACATAAATCGAAAGCCTATTTAGTCACACACACTACGAGTAATCCGAGGGTTTTAAAACGTGTTGAAAATTGGATTTTCCAATCAAGAGAGATTTAGTTTGGTTGAGACAAACGATAAGTCGAATCTGAATTTTTCAGAGACGCATCGGAAGCGTAAAATAGCTAAGTCTTTTGAAGACTTAATAGATGAATTAAATAAGTTTAAATCATTGGGGCTTGGCTTGGATGGGCCGGCCAAAGAGGGACTCCATCCTCTTTGCTTGGCCGGCCACAACAAAGGGAGAGAACCAAGTTTTTAGTTCAATTTATAAAATAAATCAAGTGTGGTTTGTTTTATAAAATTATGGATGATATACATTTTTATATATTAAACCAAGGTTTGGTTTATTTTTCATGGAAATTAAAATGAACCATGTATTGGTTTATTTTATAAAATCAATCATGGATTGATTTACCATGATAAGAAAATTTATTCTATAGGAGAGAAGATTTTTATCATGAATTAAAATATAATTTTAACCATGATATAAAATCAAACTTGGCATGATGGAATAAGTTATTCCATATTTGAGAGGCTTGATGGTTGAGAGGCCACTATATAAAGGACTCAAGGCAAGGCTTGGGGGGTGATAATTATAGAGATGAAGGCATAGACTATCTCCCTCTCTTTCTCTCCTTCTCTTCTCCCCTTCTTGCCGTGCGCCAACCAGCCCCAAGAAGGAGCACCAGCCGGCCATCCTTTTGTGGTTAGTCTTCCGACTTCTCTCTTGGTTTTTCTTGTCGCGTTCTTGGAGAATCTAGTAGTTCTCGAGAACACGAAACTCGTGGTTTTGCGAAGTCATCCCGAAGATACTCGGCGTGGACGCGAATAGAGGCGGAGCTTCCAAGGGACGCTTACGGTTGGATCTCGTCCCTTCCTTCGAGTTACGCGAGGTAATATGTAAATTAGTTTACGTTTCTGCAAAAATTTTAAATATATGATCATGTCTACCCAAGATAAAATTGCATGCTTAGATGTTGTAACGCCCGCCCCTTACCGTTAGGCGGCACGTTACCTTTAACCTTTTTTTTTCTATTACTTACTTATATCATTGTGTATGAATCTAACATTGCAGCGGAAATGAAACATAACTAAAAGCATGTGCAACGATAAGGAAGTAATAACATCATATAACATCTAATAGCATCCATACTTTAATAAACTCCAAAAGAACTAGCAAGTATCATGCATAAAGTAGCAACATATGTCTTATTTGAAATAAGAACTAAGTCTATAGATGACACTAAAGTGGATCGATTAGTCAAGTCACCACCACACATATTAGCCCTTCCTGCAGCTTCCCTTTCTTTAGTAATTTCTATGTTGATCTGCAACATAATCAAACAAACTATAAGTATGAAACTTAGTAAGCTCTTTCCTACTCACTAAATCCATACGTCGCATGCATTTTAAAACATATAACATTTCATGGATAGCATAAAATTTATAAGGCACATAAGATACATGGAGACATATAAACATAGAACATGTGCATTTCAAAACATTAGGATGCTCTTTAGAAAACATAGTAAATAATACATTAAAATCATATACATCATCTTCTTTGGGGTCCCCGACTTTGTACTCATTCTTTCTTTTGCGCGTATACCCCTATGTAGGATGTGAGGTAGCTAATCCCGACCTACAGGGGTCTACATTCAAGGCTTACTATCTTTCAGCCTAGGGACAACATCATCGGTAGTCCGGAACAGTGGATCTTTTTCAAGATCCGGTACAAGCCAATCTTTAAAGTAAAATACATACATGCATGCTTTTCTTTTCTTTCTTTCTTTCATATAGAACATGCATTCCTTTCTTTCTTTCTTTCTTTCATATTGCATGTACTATAGACATTCAATCATTCATAATCATAAGCATACTTTCATATATAGAACATGCATTCTTTCTTTTTCTTTCTTTCTTTCATATTGCATGTACTATAGGCATTCAATCATTCATAAACATAGACATACTTTCATGGCATAATCATTAGCATAAATAGCAAGACATGGAAGGACCTTTCGTTTAACACATGTAAGTGAAGCAACCATCATGCTAGTTTCATCAATACATCATACATATAACACGTTTGTCTTAATCAAGGTAATATGTTAGTTTAATCTTTCTTTTCTCATCTTAATACGTGCTGGCCGAAACATCATAGCAAGGATATCATAGCATAAAACCCACATAGCATTGGAATAAATGCATAATTACATAAGAGGTCATTCACAAGTACACTGGTAGTCTAGACTCCACTAAACACTAGTTTAGGTGCATGAATTGTACTTGAACTTATTCTTAGCCTTTATTCTAGTAATTGGCTAAAATTCACAGCATGGATAACAAAGTATAAAAGTCATATAATCATGGAAATAAAAACATACGTTACACATGGAATCATATACAAGCACAAGGGTAGTCTAGGCTTCATGGAACACTAGTTTAGGAGCATATTTTGTGCTTGAGCTTATTTTTAACCCTTATCCCAGTATTTGTCCGAAATTCACAGCTAGATAACATGGCATGAAAGTCATCCAATCATGGAAATAAATCATAATTTACATGAGAGATCATTAGCATGTACAAGAGTAGACTAATCTTCACTAAACCTTAGTTTGGGTGCATGAATCGTACTTGCACTTATTCTTAACTCTTACCCTTGAAATTTACCGATATTCACAGTATGTAAAACATGGTATAAAAGTTCATATAACATGTAAACAAAAACATATTTTACCATTATGGTCATATACAAGCATAAAGGTAGTCTAGGCTTCATTAAACACTAGTTTAGGGGCATGCTTTGTACTCGAGCCTATTCTTAACCCTTATTCTTGTAATTTGTCGAAACTCACAGTAGGGATTTCATAGCATAATCATTCACATAACATGGGAATAAAAGCATATTTTTCATAATAATTCATTCACAAGTGCAAAAGTAGTTTGCACTTCACCAAACACTAGTTTAGGTGTATGGTCTAGAGTTCTACTTGGATTATCATGCATATGGGTACATGTAACATTTTTCTAAACATCAATACATATAATGGAGCATGAGTTTAGCCTCCAACAACTTAGATAAGGTACTAACCCTAAGGTGTAAATTATTTCCATCATGAAATAAAACACCCAATTACATGCATATCACTTGATTTAACCCTAACTTCATGAAGGTCTATAAAAATCTGTTTTAAGGTGTAATTTAAGGCCCCTTGGCCGAATGTTATAGGGGTCCCTTATCATAGATTCCACAAAATTTCTTGGCCTAAAACATTTATATAGCAAGGAAACAATCATTAGAACAATAGCCTACTTCATGCATCAACATTTATCCATTTCATGACTTGGCCGAATTCTTCCAAGTCCTTTACATCATGGAGGGCATTCAAACACCATGTATCGATCATATATTCATTACAAAAAGGTAGTAACAATTTCATGAACTCTTCCTTTAAGATTTTTGGGCATAGAAAAGGGGGGTACCCCTTTATGGCCGAAACTTCCCTCAAGGTTTCCTTCCATTCTCTTTCACCCAACATCACAAGCAAACATAAAAATCATAAAAACACATAAAAAGCCATTATGTTGCAGGTGAGGGAGTCTTACCACTTGTGCTTATGTTCCCAAAAGATCTCCAAATTTTGAAGAAGAAAAGATCTCTTAAAGTCTAGCACTCCTCTTGTTCTTCTCTTCTTTTGGTCCGGTTTTCTCTAGGAGGTGAATGACTTGAAAATGGTAGCAAGGGCCACAAGGATTTCAGTGAGGAAGAGGTGGAAGGGAAAGAGTTTGGTGGAGAGAAAAGGGGGGGGGGGTTTCTTGGTCGAAATGCCTTAGGCATTTCCTCCTCTTCATGGCCTTTTATGATGAGTAAAGAGGCAAGCACCTTTTTAATGGTGTCTCTTCAATTTTTTTGTGTCTCTTCATCTTCTTTCCCACTTATCTACAATTCCCCATCCTCTTCTAATAGCACTCCCTTGCTAGGTGAATTGGCTACATGAATATTCTTAAGACTTTGTTTTCCTTTGAGGTCCAAGGTTCAATCCTTGGCACCTCCCTTTTCTTTTTGCTTTCTTTTCCTTTTTATTTTCTTCAAGCCCATGTAACCAAAGCCCAACAAGAGAATGCTACTCATTTAGTTTATACACATGCATATTTATATCATTATTCATTCATTCATGTGCATGATGTCAAGCATAATATTAATGTAGCATATAAACATAATTATCACACATATTCACCATATATCAAGAAGGTGCTTAATATCTTCTTTATTCGAAATTTCCCCCTTTAAATTCATAATTTTATTCTTGGCCACATGTTCAATTATTACATCGTTCTAGAGAGAAATTTGGGGTGTTACAATCCACCCTCCCTTCTGAAAAGTTCGTCCTCGAATTTAAAATAACTCAGGATATTTTCGTTTCATATCATCCTCACGTTCCCAGGTAACTTCTTCAGATTGCTGACTTTGCCACAAGACTTTGACTAAGGGTACTTCCTTGTTCCTTAGTCTCTTGATGTCTTGATCCAGGATCTGAATGGGTTTGCTTTCGCAACTCAGGTCCTCCTGGATCTGTACGACATGCGGTTCAATCACTTTGTCGGTACTGGGAATGCACTTTCTGAGCATCGACATGTGGAACACATTGTGGATAGCGGACATCTCCTGAGGTAGCTCCAACTCGTAAGCCACCTTGCCCACTCTGTTCAGGATCTTGTACGGTCCCACATATTGCGGACTAAGCTTTCCTTTCTTCCCGAATCGCATTACTCCTTTCATAGGAGCTACTCGGTGGAACACCAAATCTCCGACGTCGAACTCCAAGGGTCTACGCCTCTGATCCGCGTAGCTCTTCTGCTGGCTCTGGGCAGTCTCTATTCTCTGGCGGATACTCTGTATAGCTCGAGTGGTGATGAAATCCGTCTGGAGTCCCATCTCCTTCTTTTCGCCACCCTTGTACCAACAGATTGGAGACCTACATCTCCTTCCATATAATGCTTCATACGGTGCCATTCCGATAGTAGCTTGGTAGCTATTATGGTTAGCAAACTCCGCTAGACATAAGTATCGGCACCAGCTCGTAGCATGCCTTCCAGTACTTGGTTCACTCTTTCCGTTTGCCCATCATTCTGAGGATGAAAGGCGATACTGGAACGCAGCTTCGTGCCGAGAGCTTTATGAACGCATTCCCACAACTGTGAGGTGAAACGACCATCGCTATCAACACATATCCCATATCCCATGTTAGACTTGGTTTACGAAATCAAGTCTAATTAACATCGTTCAATTATATTATGTACATCCCATTAAACGAACTAATCATTTGTCAAGTCAGTTAACACATAACACAAATTTATTTATTAGACTTAATAAGTTCATATACATCAACAACCGAATTTAATGAACTAGATAGGTTGACATCATTCCCATAATATAAAATATTATGGCAGTGACTATCAGTCTCCTGTTCATCTCTAATCGGCCAGTCTCGGGATCTTCTACCGATTCTATCGGATCTTCCTCATCCATCCCGGGTTCTTCCTCGATCACCTCGGGAACTTCCTCGAGCATTTCGGGGTCTTCCTTGAGCATTTCGGGGTCTTCCTCGAACATTTCAGGATCTTCCTCGAGCATCTCGGGTTCTTCCTCGAGCATCTCGGGATCTTCCTCGAGCATCTCGGGATCTTCCTCGAGCATCTCGGGATCTTCCTCGAACATCTCAGGTTCTTCTCGAATGTCTTCGGATCTTCCTCAGAATCTCCCAGATCCTCCGGAAACTCATGGCGAAGAAGCCGCTTACATAGCTCAGTATATGAGATCCGACATTCATGCTGGCCCCATATCTGGTGTGCAACTTCTCTCGTACGCGTGGGCAATGACCGAATCAGTGCTCCAATTCTATAGTCATCCACGGTGGGAAACTCTTCCTGCTCGAGTTTCCAAAATAATCGGTCCAATTTTCCCATATTACCTTGGATCCCAAGGACCGGACTATAGTCAACTTCTTCTATCTGCTCCATTAGTTCATGACATCACTCATAGCAACGATTCGTGGTGCAGATCTCGTGCGACATCTGGAATTGAAAAATGACATAGTCAGTACAAAACTAACAAAAACCAGTAACACCACTAGTTTTTTTTTTCGATTCACCAATATATGCACGGGAAGAAGCACACAACAAATAAGTTTCTTTTACTTTAGTAGTTACAATTAATTATTTTATGATTCTACTTTCCATTACTTTATATTCTATTTATTTAAAGTCTTCTCACTATAATACTAACTCTCTCTTTCTCGATATTCTTACACCTTACATTTATGTAGTCTTCTTGCTCTGCTGTTTAAACATTTTACCATCATTATGCTTATTATTTATATGGACATCTGAAGTGACTTTACGAATTACACATGTTACTCTGTCTTCTAGTCATGCTTTCTTCACAAAATAACACATAGGCTAGTATAAGGTTATTGTCATTTCTATTCATATACATGCATTTTAAATCATTATCATCATAAGCCATGGTAAAGTATCTTCCTAGTTTTATCCAAGGTAAAATCATGCTTCCGTCATACATATCATATGGTATCTTCCTAGTTTTTACCCAAGGTAAAATCATGCTTCCATCATACATATCATGAATCATACTTGCATAATTAAGCTATCAACATAAACATGAAATAAGGCAAGTATAGAATTTCTTACTTGGAAGCGACAGGAGGTAGGCTTGATGTGTGTGTAGTGAGATGACAGTGGGCTCTGATACCAAGCTGTAACGCTCGCCCCTTACCGTTAGGCGGCGGATTACCTTTAACCTTGATTTTTCTTTTACATACTTATATCATTGCGTATGAATCTAACATTGCAGCGGAAATGAAACATAACTAAAAGCATATGCAACGATAAGGAAGTAATAACATCATATAACATCTAATAGCATCCATACTTAAATAAACTTCAAAAGAACTAGCAAGTATCATGGATAAAGTAGCAACATATGTCTTATTAGAAATAAGAACTAAGTCTATAGATGGCACTAAAGTGGATCGATCAGTCAAGTCACCACCACACACATTAGCCCTTCCTGCAGCTTCCCTTTCTTTAGTAATTTCTATGTTGATCCGCAACATAAGCAAACAAACTATAAGAATGAAACTTAGTAAGCTCTTTCCTACACACTAAATCCATACGTCGCATGCATTTTAAAACATATAACATTTCATGGATAGCATAAAATTCATAAGGCACATAAGATACATGGAGACATATAAACATAGAACATGTACATTTCAAAATATTAGGATGCTCTTTAGAAAACATAGTAAATAATACTTTAAAATCATATACATAATCTTCTTTGGGGTCCTCGGCTTTGTACCCATTCTTTCTTTTACGCACATACCCCTATGTAGGATGCGAGGTAGCTAATCCCAACCTACAGGGGTCTACATTCTAGGCTTACTATCTTTCAACCTAGGGACAACATCATCGGTAGTCCGGAACCGTGGATCTTTTTCAAGATCCGGTACAAGCCAATCTTTAAAGTAAAATACATACATGCATGCTTTTCTTTTCTTTCTTTCTTTCATATAGAACATGCATTCCTTTCTTTCTTTCTTTCTTTCTTTCATATTGCATGTACTATAGACATTTAATCATTCATAATCATAAGCATACTTTCATATATAGAACATGCATTCTTTCTTTTTCTTTCTTTCTTTCATATTGCATGTACTATAGGCATTCAATTATTCATAAACATAGAAATACTTTCATGGCATAATCATTAGCATAAATAGCAAGACATGGAAGGACCTTTCCTTTAACACATGTAAGTGAAGCAACCATCATGCTAGTTTCATCAATACATCATACATATAACATGCTTGTCTTAATCAAGGTAATATGTTAGTTTAATCTTTCTTTTCTTATCTTAATACATGCTGGCCGAAACTTCATAGCAAGGACATCATAGCATAAAACCCACATAGCATTGGAATAAAGGCATACATTACATAAGAGGTCATTCACAAGTACACTGGTTGTCTACACTCCACTAAACACTAGTTTAGATGCATGAATTGTACTTGAACTTATTCTTAACCTTTATTCTAGTAATTAGCCAAAATTTCACAGCATAGATAACATAGTATAAAAGTCATATAATCATGGGAATAAAAATATACGTTATACATGGAATCATATACAAGCACAAGGGTAGTCTAGGCTTCATGGAACACTAGTTTAGGAGCATATTTTGTGCTTGAGCTTATTTTTAACCCTTATCCCAGTATTTATCCGAAATTCACAGCTAGATAACATGGCATGAAAGTCATCCAATCATGGAAATAAATCATAATTTACATGAGAGATCATTAGCATGTACAAGAGTAGACTAATCTTCACTAAACCTTAGTTTGGGTGCATGAATCGTACTTGCACTTATTCTTAACTCTTATCCTTGAAATTTACCGATATTCACAGTATGTAAAACATGGTATAAAAGTTCATATAACATGTAACAAAAACATATTTTACCATTATGGTCATATACAAGCATAAAGGTCGTCTAGGCTTCATTAAACACTAGTTTAGGGGCATGCTTTGTACTCGAGCCTATTCTTAACCCTTATTCTTGTAATTTGTTGAAACTCATAGTAGGGATTTCCTAGCATAATCATTCACATAACATGGGAATAAAAGCATATTTTTCATAATAATTCATTCACAAGTGCAAAAGTAGTTTGTACTTCACCAAACACTAGTTTAGGTGTATGATCTAGAGTTCTACTTGGATTATCATGCATATGGGTACATGTAACATTTTTCTAAACATCAATACATATAATGGAGCATGAGTTTAGGCTCCAACAACTTAGATAAGGTATTGACCCTAAGGTGTAAATTATTTCCATCATGAAATAAAACACCCAATTACATGCATATCACTTGATTTAACCCTAACTTCATGAAGGTCTATAAAAATCTGTTTTAAGGCATAATTTAAGGCCCCTTGGCCGAATGTTACATGGGTCCCTTAGCATAGATTCCACAAAATTTCTTTGCCTAAAACATTTATATAGCAAGGAAACAATCATTAGAACAATAGCCTACTTCATGCATCAACATTTATCCATTTCATGACTTGGCCGAATTCTTTCAAGTCCTTTACATCATGGAGGGCATTCAAACACCATGTATCCATCATATATTCATTACAAAATGGTAGTAACAATTTCATGAACTCTTCCTTTAAGTTTTTTGGGCATAGAAAAGGGGGGTACCCCTTTATGGCCGAAACTTCCCTCAAGGTTTCCTTCCATTCTCTTTCACCCAACATCACAAGCAAACATAAAAATCATAAAAACACATAAAAAGCTATTATGTTGTAGGTGAGGGAGTCTTACCACTTGTGCTTATGTTCCCAAAAGATCTCCAAATTTTGGAGAAGAAAAGATCTCTTAAACTCTAGCACTCCTCTTGTTCTTCTCTTCTTTTGGTCTGATTTTCTCTAGGAGGTGAATGACTTGAAAATGGTAGCAAGGGCCACAAGGATTTCGGTGAGGAAGAGGAGGAAGGGGAAGAGTTTGGTGGAGAGAAAAGGGGGGGGGTTTCTTGGTCGAAATGCCTTTCCTCCTCTTCATGGCCTTTTATGATGAGTAAAGAGGCAAGCACCTCTTTAATGGTGTCTCTTCAATTTTTTTGTGTATCTTCATCTTCTTTCCCACTTATCTACAATTCCCCATCCTATTTTAATATCACTCCCTTGCTAGGTGAATTGGTTACATGAACATTCTTAAGGCTTTCCTTTCCTTTGAGGTCCAAGGTTCAATCCTTGGCACCTCCCTTTTCTTTTTGCTTTCTTTTCCTTTTTATTTTCTTCAAGCCCATGTAACCAAAGCCCAACAAGAGAATGCTACTCATTTAGTTCATACACATGCATATTTATATCATTATTCATTCATTTATGTGCATGATGTCAAGTATAATATTAATGTAGCATATAAACATAATTATCACACACATTCACCATATATCAAGAAGGTGCTTAATATCTTCTTTATTCGAAATTTCCTCCTTTAAATTCATAATTTTATTCTTGGCCACATGTTCAATTATTACATCATTCTAGAGGGAAATTTGGGGCGTTACAGATGTGTAGTTAAATGATTTAGAGAAATTATTATTGCTAAACCTTTCGCTGCACGTAATTAATTTTAAAATTACAAACCCGCATCCATGTCAACATGCACCCGGACCCAACAGTGGTATCAGAGCCGAGGTTTGTGTTCGACATAATCATATAATTGTTTTGCGAAAAGTTTTATCATGGTCTCAATTTTGGAAAATTTTCAATTATGGAAACTTTCCAATTATGGTAAATTTTCGATTTAGGAGTTTCAAAGTTTGGAAATCCTCATGAAATTTCGCAAACTTTTGAAATATCTCTGTTTCTGAAATTTTATGATAATTGTGAAAACTTTCCATTTTTGGAAACTTTCCAATTTTGGAAACTTTCCAATTTTGGAAATTTCCTATTTCGGAAAATTTTCAATTTTGGAAAAACATAAGTTTTCTTTGTACAAGAAACTTACAATTATTCTAAAAACCATTTATTTTTGGAAACTTTCCATTTATGGAAAGCTCACAATTTTGGGCACATTCTTTCAAGAAAGTCTAGACAAATTATGGGAATATTAATTGACATTTAAATTTATAATTGGAAATTAAATTATTTATAAAATTCTTTATTTTAGATTGAGCCTCGGGGAGCCGTCCAATTTAAAGTTAGTTGTTATAATTAAATTTCCTAAATTAAATTTAAGCTGTCAAATGTTTAATTTGGATTGAGCCTCAGGGAGTCGTCCAAATTAAGTTATTGATATTAATTTTCCATAAATAAAATATGTGATCAAATCTTGGAAATTTTTAAGGTGATTCTCAAACGATAATTTCCTTATTTGATTTATGAGGTGATGCTCTTACATATTATTGTCTCCAAAATTAATTATGAAAATTGTTTCCTATAAAGTATATTTCCTTAAATAAGATTTTCATGAAAATAATATGTGGTTGAATTAAGGGAATCTGTCTCTTAATTTAATAAGATTTGATTTAGAGAAATCAAAGTCTTAAACATATTATTTCCGAAATTGATTATGATAATTCAGGAAATTATTTCCTAAAACAATTCCTTGAATAAAGTATGAAATTAGAATTAGGAAATCCAGTTCCTAATTCAATTAATGAGACTTGATAAATTAAGTCACATATATCCTTTATTAAGGAAATTGTTAGAACATGACATAATTATATGTCATGAATGTGCATAAAAGAAAAGGATGAGACCCAAAACCCCTTACAAAATATTAAGGCCAACACCTTCCATTAATATGGTTAGAACCGGAGTTTTGTTTCTCGTTTGGGTTGATGGACACATCCATGCCTGGCTTGAACGTCAACATGTTCAAACCATGGAATTAGTTTATTTTTAATATAGTTGGAGTCAGAGGTCAATCCTTAGTTTTGGTTGTTAGACACATCCAAGCCTGACTAAACGGTTGAATGAGCTCCAACCATATTAAAATTATTTCTTGATTAATGGGTCAGCCTTAAGCTTGGAGCATTAATTTGTTGTGCCACATCCAAGGTCGATGTAAAGAGAGGTACAGTTGGGTGCTATGTATATTGTTGCATACTTGTTAATGAGTTAACAACCCAATGATTTATGCAAACATTCAATTAGTTGATAGCATAATGTGATAGTTATATATGCATAATATGTAATCGGTATAATTACCTACCTTCATAGTTAAGAATAACTTGATGGACTCTAGCCATCGTTGTTCTTATCTATGGTTGGATATCAACCTATTTGGAGATGTTCCTACGATCTCCCGAATTGATAAAAAGGGTTATTCAATTCGAAAAATAAATAGGATTTAATTAATGTATATTGATGTATTCTTTATCATTCTCATCACATAACTTCAATTTGTATTTCTAGAATAATCACCTGATCATGTCTTCTCTGAATTTGCGTTCCATTTTGGACACCAATAAGCTAACTGGGCCAAACTTCATGGGCTGACTTCGAAACCTGAGGATAGTCCTCAAGGCAGAAAAGCTTGCTTATGTCCTTGAAGAACAACTTCCCAACCATCCTCCTGAAGATGCAACTCCAGACTAGTTAGTGGCCTATCAGAAACATGTGGCCGATTTTGAACTTGCGAGTTGCATCATACTGGCTGCTATGGTACCTGAGCTACAAAAGCAGCATGAGCATATGGATGCTCATACCATCGTCTTCCATCTTCATAAGCTGTTTGACGAGCAGGCGAGATCCGAAAGGTTTGAGGTCTCCAGACTCCTCTTCACCTCTAAGATGCAGGAAGGCACTTCTGTTTCACAGTTTGTGTTAAAGATGTTGGGGTACATTGAGCGACTAGGAACACTCGAATTTGCAATGGATCACGAACTAAGTATTGACTTAATTCTGCATTGTTTGCCCAAGAGTTACTCACAGTTTGTGATGAACTATCGGATGAACAAACTGGAGACTACCATTCCTGAGTTCCTTAACCTGCTGAAGACTGTAGAGCCTTCTGTAAAGCAGGATCAGAAGACGATACTGCTAGTTGGTTCCTCAAAGAAAGGCTCTAAGAGGAAGCCCAAAGAACAAAATAAGGGAAGGAAGAAAAAGACCAAAAAGATTGAAAAGACACAAAAAGACACTTGCCATCACTGTGGCAAGGAGGGCCACTGGCGAAGAAACTGCAAGGTTTATCTTGAGTCCTTGAAGAAGAAGGAATTCGATGCCCCATCCTCTTCAGGTATCTTCGTTATTGAATGTCACTCTATTTCCTCGGACACCTGGGTACTTGATACTGGGTGAAGCTCACATATATGTAATGACATACAGGGGCTAAGGAATAGAAGAAGACTCGTCAAGGGAGAAGCGAATTTGCGAGTTGGAAATGGAGCAAAGATTGCTGTTGTTGCCATCGGAACATATTTGTTAAAGCTCCCTACTGGAATTGTCTTAGAATTGGATAATTGTTATTTTGTTCCTTCGTAAATAAAGAACATTGTATCTATTTCATGCTTGAATGAAAAGGGTTATCATTTAACTTTTAGTAACAATTGCTGTTACATAACTTTAAATGGTGTTTTTTATGGGACCGGAACTTTATGCAATGGTATCTACATGTTAGATTTATCCGGTGACGTTTTCAATATCGAAGTTAGCAACAAACGTGCTCGAATAGATAATCAAATAGACTCCTATATGTGGCATTGTCGTCTTGGCCATGTAAGCAAGAAACGCATGACCAAATTACTCCGATGTGGAATTCTAGAATCATTTGGACCTGGTTCATTTGATACATGCAAATCATGCTTAAAAGGCAAGATGACCAAATTTCCCTTTTCCGAAAAAGGTAAACCAGTGGGAGAATTGCTTGGTCTAATACATACTGATGTATGTGGACCAATACCAACTCTTGCACAAGGAGGCTATAGCTACTTCATTACCTTTATCGATGATCACTCACGATTAGGGTATGTGTTCTTAATGAAACACAAATCTGAAGCTTTTGAGAAATTCAAAGAGTTCAGAAGTGAAGTAGAGAAACAACTTGGCAAAAGTATTAAGATACTTCGATCCGATCGGGGTGGTGAATACTTAAGTCAAGAGTTTCAAGATTATCTTAGGGACAATGGGATAATGTCTTAATGGACTCCGCCATATACACCACAGCATAATGGTGTATTTGAGAGGCGTAACCGAACCTTGATGGACATGGTTAGATCTATGATGAATCATGCAACTCTTCCAAAATCCTTTTGGGGCTATGCGCTTAAGACAGCTGTTAACTTACTAAACAGGGTCCCGTCTAAGGTTGTCTCTACTACTCCATATGAGACATGGAATAGTAAGAAACCTCATTTATCTCACCTAAAGATATGGGGTTGTCCTGCTTATGTAAAGCGGACTGTATCAGACAAATTGGATGCTAAGTCTGATAAATGTCTATTTATTGGATACACTAAGGAAACGAAAGGTTACTAATTCTATCATCCCTTGGAATAAAAGGTGTTTGTTTCAAGGCATGCTGTATTTCTAGAAAAAGAATTTCTTTTACAAGAAAACAGTGGGAGTAGCATTGAACTTGAAGAAATTCAAGAAACTCCAATAGACATTATAGAGACACCTAGTCTAGACCCACAACCAATAACTCATAATGATGAGCTATCAGTTGAACCTAAAACAAAACCACTTCTTCGTAGGTCTGATAGGACACACAATATTCCAGAGAGATACAGATTTCTCATAAGTGAATCGAACGACATGTTACTCATTAACGATGACGAACCTATCAGTTATGAAGATGTTCTGAAAAATTCAAAAAGGGATAAATGACTTGAAGCCATGAAGTCGGAAATGGATTCCATGTACAAAAATCAAGTATGGGACTTGGTTAACCCACCTGAAGGGATTAAGCCCATAGGATGCAAGTAGGTTTTCAAGAAGAAAACCGACATGGAAGGTAATGTTGTTACCTTTAAGGCTAGATTAGTGGCAAAAGGATATCGTCAGAAACAAGGAATTAATTATGACGAAACCTATTCGCCAGTTGCTATGCTTAAATCCATTCGGATGCTCCTGGTCATAGCAGCTTATTATGATTATGAGATATGACAAATGGATGTGAAAATAACTTTCCTTAATGGAAACCTACTTGAGGATGTATACATGACACAACTTGAAGGTTTCACATCGGTTAATAAAATCATAGTATGCAAGTTTCGATGATCCATATATGGACTAAAGCAAGCATCTAGGAGCTGGAACATCCGTTTTGATGAGACAATCAAAGAGTTTGATTTCTCACAAAATCCTGACGAACCTTGTGTGTACAAGAAGGTTAGTGGGAGTGCAGTCGTATTCCTAGTGTTATATGTCGATGACATATTACTTATAGGAAACGATATAACAGTCTTACAGTTAGTTAAAATTTGGTTGTCTAAAACTTTCTCCACGAACGACCTGGGAGAAGCAACCTATATCCTTGGGATTAGAATCTATAGAGATAGATCAAAATGGTTGCCTGGTCTTTCGCTGCCTACATATATAGACCGAGTGCTAGAAAGGTTTAGCATGTTGGAATCCAAGAAAGGTTACCTTCCCATCAGGCATGGGACCAACCTTTCGAAGTCTATGTGTCTGCGCACAGAAGACGAGAGGATTTGCATGAGTAAGATTCCTTATGCATCCGCGATAGGATCTATCATGTATGCTATGTTATGTGCTAGGCCCGATGTATCGTATGCTCTGAGCATCACAAGCAGATACCAGTCTGATCCAGGAATGGATCATTGGGCGACTGTCAAGTCAATCCTCAAGTACTTAAGAAGCACTAAGGATGTGTTCCTAATATATGGAGAAGGTGATATGGTAATACGTGGGTATACATATTCTAGTTTCCAGACAGATAAGGATGACTCCAAATCTGAGTCCGGATACGTATTTATTTTGAATGGAGGCGCAATAAGTTGGAAAAGTTCCAAGCAAGACACCGTAGCGGATTCTACCATGGAAGCGGAATATATTGCAGCTTCGGAAGCAGCAAAGGAAGCAGTCTGGATCAAGAAGTTTGTCTCAGAACTTGGTGTGGTTCCAACCATTGATGAAGCAATACCGGTTTATACTGTGACAACAATGGAGCTATTGCACAAGCGAAGGAACCAAGGTCTCATCAGCGATCCAAACATGTGCTTCACCGCTATCATCTGATCAGAGAGATTATAAGTAGGAATGATATACAAATTGAGAAAATTCTCACTGAAAGGAATTTAGCGGATCCTTTAACAATGGCCTTGCCTCAAAGTAAGTTTGAGGGTCATGTTAGAGCCTGTGGTATTGGGTACCGTAGTGATTGACATTAGGCCAAGTGGGAGTTTGTTAGTGATATGAGAGAAGTGTCCTAAGGTAATCGCCTTATGATTGTAATCATTTATTTTAATAAATGAATATTCACTATTTGAGTATACATGTTTGTGTATTTGATTGAGATCTTAAACTCATTTATTGAATGTTCGCATTACAATTCATAACATGAGAGAATTTGTGATGAATTCACAACTAGTGATTATCTCTACATGTGCAATTGTGAAGTATTGAAATTGTCCCTAGTCGATGAAATGATAAATACGGACACTATCAATTCTGTTGAGACTAGCATGGGTTATTCTCTAATCAGCTGATTCTCACTGGATGGTGACGTTGAGGTGTCCAGAGATAAACATGAATGCTAGTTAAGGGAACTAGTTCATTGGAGTGAATGGCTGTAAAACATCATATGGTAGTCTACATATAGATATGTCAGTGAAGTTCTTACTGCAGCTTAAGTGCGATGTTCCTTTGACTTGTGGTGTTCAAGTCATCTTGGTCATGGAGACTTATACTTTGACATCTTAAGCAAGCATCTCCAAGGAGGTGTGGACCCAAGATGATTAGGTATAAGCCGAAGTACCCGAAGATGTTTGAACAGCCTACAAAGGATTCACCACTCCTTGCGAGGAGATGTATACCCGAGGCCTATCGTCGAATTGTTACTCGAAGCCTCTGGCCAAAGCATGACATGTTCAGAGTATGAATCTCTTAAATACATAAGAGTAATTAGAATCCGTAGGACGAGAAAACGTTACTTGGGCTAGGTGTGACGTAGTCAGCCTAGTGGGGACTGACACACATAGACCATGTCCTGAACCATGTGGGTATAAGATGGTGAAGGGAATGGGGCACAATTCATTATAGCTGCTGAAGGGTTTCAGAATTGTTTTTGAGGTCAACCGTTGATCTTTCGAATAATTGGGGATCATGATGTACTACTAGGTGCCACTCATGATCGTTCTATAATTGATTAATTATAGACGACCAACATAAATTGAAAGCCTATTTAGTCATACGCACTACGAGCAATCCGAGGGATTTAAAACGAGTTGAAAATTGGATTTTCCAATCAAGAGAGATTAAGTTTGGTTGAGCCAAACGATATGTCGAATCTGAATTTTTCAGAGACGCATCGGAACCGTAAAATGGCTAAGTCTTTTGAAGACTTAATAGATGAATTAAATAAGTTTAATTCATTGGGGCTTGGCTTGGATGGGCCGGCCAAAGAGGGCCTCCATCCTCTTTGCTTGGTCGACCACAACAAAGGGAAAGAATCAAGTTTTTGGTTCAATTTATAAAATAAACCAAGTGTGGTTTGTTTTATAAAATTATGGATGATATAAATTTTTATATAATAAACCAAGGTTTGGTTTATTTTTCATGGAAATTAAAATGAAAAATGGATTGGTTTATTTTATAAAATCAATCATGAATTGATTTACCATGATAAGGAAATTTATTCCATAGGAGAGAAGATTTTTATCATGAATTAAAATATGATTTTAACCATGATATAAAATCAAACTTGGCATGATGGAATAAGTTATTCCATATTTGAGAGGCTTGATGGTTGAGAGACCACTATATAAAGGACCCAAGGCAAGGCTTGGGAGGGGGTGATAATTATAGGGATGAAGGCATAGACTCTCTCCCTCTCTTTCTCTCCTTCTCTTCTCCCCTTCTTGCCGTGTGCCAACCAGCCCCAAGAAGGAGCACTAGCCGGCCATACTTTTGTGGTTAGTCTTTCGACTTCTCTCTTGGTTTTTCTCGTCGCGTTCTCGGAGAATCTAGTAGTTCTCGAGAACACGAAACTCGTGGCTTTGCGAAGTCATCCCGAAGATACTCGGCGTGGACGTGAATAGAGGCGGAGCTTCCAAGGGATGCTTACAGTTGGATCTCGTCCCTTCCTTCGAGTTACGCGAGGTAATATGTAAATTAGTTTACGTTTCTGTAAAAAATTTAAATATATGATCATGTCAACACAAGATAAAATTGCATGCTTAGATGTGTGGTTAAATGATTTAGAGAAATTATTTATACTAAACCTTCCGCTGCACGTAATAAATTTTAAAATTACGAACCCACATCCATGTCATCATGCACCCGGACCCAACAGTGGTATCAGAGCCGAGGTTTGTGTTTGACCTAATCATATAATTGTTTTGCGGAATGCTTTATCATGATCTCAATTTTGGAAAATTTTCAATTATGGAAACTTTCCAATTATGGTAAATTTTCGATTTAGGTGTTTCAAAGTTTGGAAATCCTCATGAAATTTCGCAAACTTTTGAAATATCTTTGTTTATGAAATTTTATGATAATTGTGAAAACTTTCCATTTTTGGAAACTTTCCAATTTTGGAAATTTCCTATTTCGGAAATTTTCCAATTTTGGAAAAACATAGGTATTCTTTGTACCAGAAAATTACAATTATTCTAAAAACCTTTTATTTTTGGAAACGTTCCATTTATGGTAAGCTCGCAATTTTGGTCACTTTCTTTCAAGAAAGTCTAGACAAATTATGGAAATATTAATTGACATTTAAATTTATAATTAGAAATTAAATTATTTACAAAATTCTTTATTTTGGATTGAGCCTTGGGGAGCCGTCCAATTTAAAGTTAGTTGTTATAATTAAATTTCCTAAATTGAATTTAACCTGTCAAATGTTTAATTTGGATTGAGGCTCGAGGAGCCGTCCAAATTAAGTTATTGATATTAATTTTTCATAAATAAAATATGTGATCAAATCTTGGAAATTTTTTGTAACGACCCGGAAAATTCTCTTAATATTTTCTTAAAATATTAAGCATGTTTAAATAATTTTCCAAGGGACTTAGGAATATTAAGGAGAACTTTGGCCTAGAAAACCCATGTTTTCTCATTTAAATTGAGACAACTAAGTACTAATGAGCTTTAAATGGGCTCCGAAAAGGGGTATTAATTAGGAAAAATTAATATAAATTGGGTAAAATTAGTATAAATATAAAAGAATTTTATTTAGAAATATTAGTACAATTATGGGTAATTTTAGGGGGGATTTTTGGAATTTAAGAAAATAAAATAATAAAATAAATGGAATGAAAATAAAAATAAAAATAAATGTGCATAAGCCAAGGATTTAACCTTGGACCTCTTGTAACAACCAAGAATGCTTTAACCAACTCACCTAGCAAGGAATGCTTATGAGTAATTGAAGTGGAGGTTGGTTAAGAGGTAAAAGGAGGTGAAGGGTCATGGAAAGGCTCTTTAATTGCTCTTTAATTGCCTCCTTGATGGGTTATAATGAGAGGAGTTTTGGGAGTTACTTATTCTCTCAATCAATAGCATTACCTATCCTCTTCATTCCCATTCTTGCCGAGCACCAAAGGGAGGAGTCCTTGGGGAAAACTTCACAAGAGGTTTCATCCCTCAAGATCTAAAGTTCCTACAAGGTGACAAAGACTAGTTGGGGTTAAGAGATACCAAGTCCTTTTTTCCTTCTCCTTGTTCAAGGTTCAAAAAAAAATCAAGAAATCTAAGGTAAGACTCCCTCACCTGTGGTATAATAGTTACCTATGATTTCCATGATTTTTGGCATGATACATGGGTTAGTTTTCGGATTTAATGTTGAAGGGAAACAAAATCAAGGTTCCTATGTTCAAGGGTTTCGGCCAGCATGTTTTAAAGGTATAAAAATATGTTAAAAATCATGAAAATGTTATTTAGTGTTCCCTTATGATGTTTAGAAGTTAAGTATAATTTTTGGGAATTTTTGGAGTACTCTAGGACACCCTAGAGTTTCGGCCAACATGAAGGAAGCAAAACCCAGAACCTTAAGTTCAAGGGTTTCGGCCAGCATGTTTTAAAGGTCTAAAAATATGTTAAAAATCATGATAATGTTATTTAGTGTTCCCTTATGATGTTTAGAAGTTAAGTATAATTTTTGGGAATTTTTGGAGTACTCTAGGACACCCTAGAGTTTCGGCCAACATGAAGGAAGCAAAACCCAGAACCTTAAGTTCAGGGGTTTCGGCCAGCATGTTTTAAAGGTCTAAAAATATGTTAAAAATCATGATAATGTTATTTAGTGTTCCCTTATGATGTTTATAAGTTAAGTATAATTTTTGGGAATTTTTGGAGTACTCTAGGACACCCTAGAGTTTCGGCCAACATGAAAGAAGCAAAACCCAGAACCTTAAGTTCAAGGGTTTCGGCCAGCATGTTTTAAAGGTCTAAAAATATGAAAAAAATATTTAGAATATTATTTAATGTTCCCTTATGATTTTTAGACATTAAGTATAATTTTTGGGAATTTTTGGGGTACCCTAGAGGCCCCATATGTTTCGGCCAACATGAAAGAAGCAAAACTTAGAACCTTAAGTTCAAGGGTTTCGGACACCATGATTTAAATGTCTAGAAATATGTTAAAAATCATGATAATGTTATTTAATGTTCCCTTATAATGTGTAGAGGTTAAGTATAATTTTTGGGAATTTTTGGAGTACCCTAGAGGCCCATATGGTTCGGCCAACCCCAAGGACCCAAGGGTTAAGGGTTGAGTCTTTAACTTCAAGCATATGTTTATGTGTTGCCATGATATAAGGATGATGGATGGTGATTATGTGAATTTTCACATAGCCTTGGGACTCCACAAGTTTCGGCCAATATGGGTTAATAGGGAAAAAGTTAAGATTTATTTCAAGTAAGGGTCCCAATAGCCCTACGGTAAGATGTGATTTATGTTTATGAATGATATGCCATGTTATGAATGATATGCCATGTTACGAATGTTATGTCATGGTTATGAATGATATGCCATGGTTATGAATGATATGCCATGTTATGAATGATATGCCATGTTTACGAATGTTATGTCATGTTTATGAATGATATGCCACGGTTATGAATGATATGCCATGTTATGAATGATATGCCATGTATACGAATGTATGCCATGCTCTATGAATGATGTGTACATACACCATGTCTACGAATGAAAATGATGAATGGCAAGTATGATGAATGAAAGATGATGCTTATGCCTTTAAGGCATAAATATGCTAAACGACACGGTCGATGGTCGACGGTACGACGGTCGAGAGGACCGGTAAATGGGCCGGTAGACGGGCCGAGCCGTAACAAGTTATGCTATGATAAGTATGCCATGAATGGCTTATGAATGATGAAGCATGAAAAGTATTTTACTTTATGTATGGACTTGTACCGGACCGAAGTATGGGTCCAAGGGATGGGCACCTTAAGAACGCCCCGGTTCTGGACTACCGACTATGCTGTCCACGGTTCTGGCACTACCGTAGCTGTGCAACAGGGATGGGCACCTTAAGAACGCCTCGGTTCGGGGACTACCGACTATGCTGTCCTTACCCTAGTAGGTTGAGGCTAGCTACCTCGTATTTACTTAGGGATGCACGCTTATGATGTATGTATGTGGTACAAGCCAGGGCCCAATGTTATGATGATGATGTTTAAGCATTTTAAAAGTATGTTTTAAAAGTTAAGCATCCTTATGTATATGCATTCCACTCATGCATCCATTCATGTTATGCATTATGCTATGTTGATAAGATGATATGCTTACGTTTCATGTTAAGAAGTATGCATGAGAATGAATGATCTATGCCATGATTATGTTAGGAAGATGTTCATATGCTATGATAGGTATGATGCCATGCTACTATGTTTATGATTTATGCCATGAAAGATGCCATGCTACTATGTTTATGATTTATGCCATGAAAGATGCCATGCTACTATGTTTATGATTTATGCCATGAATTATGCCATGCTTAGAATGTCTACTATGTTTATGAGTTATGTCATGTTTAGAATGTCTACTATGCTTATGTTCATGCCATGCTATGTATACGATAAGTGATGTAAGATGTTATGTTCAAAGTAGAGCACCAAGTATGTTAATGTTTTATGTGCTCATTATGAGATGATGAATGATGAATGGTTTTGTGAGTAGGAAAGAGTCTTACTAAGCCTGTGTGCTTATAGTCTTATTTCCTTATACCGCAGATCATTCAAGGGGATAACGAGGAAGCAGCAGGAGGGCCTGAAATATGTGTGTGATGGTGACTTGGCCCATGAAATCGAATGTGTTAACCGTTTATGCTAAGAACTTTATTTTTGCTACCTATATGCTCGAATAGTGACTTATGGAACTTTATGATAAGATGTCAAGTATGATATGATATGAACCTGATGGTATGATGTTAAGCATGTTATGATATGATGTTAAGCATGACGTTCATATGTTAAGTTCCATGTCATTATATTGGGGATGGTAGTAGGGCATGTATATGTAAGGTTTAAGTAATTCCGCTGCAGTATGATGTTACATGCCTTAAGTATGTCAGCGTAACGCCGCTTTAGGGAAAAAAAAAGCGGGCGTTACATTTTTGAGGTGATTCTCAAATGATAATTTTCTTATTTGATTTGTGAGGTGATGCTCTTACATATTATAGTCTCCAAAATTAATTAGGAAAATTGTTTCCTATAGAGTATATTTCCTTAAATAAGATTTTCATGAAAATAATATGTGGTTGAATTAAGGGAATCTGTCTCTTAATTTAATAAGATTTGATTTAGAGAAATCAAAGTCTTAAACATATTATTTCCGAAATTGATTATGATAATTCAGGAAATTGTTTCCCAAAACAATTCCTTGAATAAAGTATGAAATTAGAATTAGAAAATCCGGTTCCTAATTCAATTAATGAGACTTGATAAATTAAGTCACATATATACTTTATTAAGGAAATCATTAGAACATGACATAATTATATGTCATGAATGAGCATAAAAGAAAAGGATGAGATCCAAAACCCCTTACAAAATATTAAGGCCAACACCTTCCATTAATATGGTTAGAACCGGAGTTTTGTTTCTCGTTTGGGTTGATGGAGGCATCCATGCCCGGCTTGAACCTCAACATGTTCAAACCATGAAATTAGTTTATGATTAATATGGTTGGAGTCAGAGGTCAAGCCTTAATTTTGGTTGTTGGACACATCCAAGCCTGACTAAACGGTTGAATGAGCTCCAACCATATTAAAATTATTTCTTGATTAATGGGTCAGCCTTAAGCTTGGAGCATCGATTTGTTGTGCCACAGCCAAGGTCGATGTAAAGAGAGGTGCAGTTGGGTGCTATGTATATTGTTGCATACTTGTTATTGAGTTAACAACCCAATGATTTATGCAAACATTCAATTAGATGATAGCATAATGTGATAGTTACATATGTATAATATGTAATCGGTATAATTACTTACCTTCATAGCTAAGAATAACTTGATGGACTCTAGCCATGGTTGCTCTTATCTATGGTTGGATATCAACCTATTTGGAGATGTTCCTACGATCTCCCGAATTGATAAAAAGGGTTATTCAATTCGAAAAATAAATAGAATTTAATTAATGTATATTGATGCATTCTTTATCATTCTCATCACACAACCTCAATTTGTATTTCTAGAATAATCACCTGATCATGTCTTCTCTGAATTTGCGTTCCATTTTGGACACCAATAAGCTAACTGGGCCAAACTTCATGGGCTGGCTTCGAAACCTGAGGATAGTCCTCAAGGCAGAAAAGCTTGCTTATGTCCTTGAAGAACAACTTCCCAACCATCCTCCTGAAGATGCAACTCCAGACTAGTTAGTGGCCTATCAGAAACATGTGGCCGATTTTGAACTTGCGAGTTGCATCATACTGGCTGCTATGGTACCTGAGCTACAAAAGCAGCATGAGCATATGGATGCTCATACCATCGTCTTCCATCTTCATGAGCTGTTTGACGAGCAGGCGAGATCCGAAAGGTTTGAGGTCTCCAGACTCCTCTTCACCTCTAAGATGCAGGAAGGCACTTCTGTTTCACAGTTTGTGTTGAAGATGTTGGGGTACATTGACTGACTAGGAACACTCGGATTTGTAATGGATCACGAACTAAGTATTGACTTAATTCTGCATTGTTTGCCCAAGAGTTACTCACAGTTTGTGATGAACTATCCGATGAACAAACTGGAGACTACCATTCCTGAGTTCCTTAACCTGCTGAAGACTGTAGAGCCTTCTGTAAAGCAGGATCAGAAGACGATACTGCTAGTTGGTTCCTCAAAGAAAGGCTCTAAGAGGAAGCCCAAAGAACAAAATAAGGGAAGGAAGAAAAAGGCTAAAAAGATTGAAAAGGCACCAAAAGACACTTGCCATCACTGTGGCAAGGAGGGCCACTGGCGAAGAAACTGCAAGGTTTATCTTGAGTCCTTGAATAAGAAGGAATCCGATGCCCCATCCTCTTCAGGTATCTTCGTTATTGAATGTCACTCTATTTCCTCGGACACCTGGGTACTTGATACTGGGTGTAGCTCACATATATGTAATGACATACAGGGGCTAAGGAATAGAAGAAGACTCATCAAGGGAGAAGTGAATTTGCGAGTTAGAAATGGAGCAAAGATTACTGCTGTTGCCATCGGAACATATTTGCTAAAGCTCCATACTAGACTTGTCTTAGAATTGGATAATTGTTATTTTGTTCCTTCATAAATAAAGAACATTGTATCTATTTCATGCTTGAATGAAAA
The DNA here is from genome assembly GCA_024364735.1 of Boesenbergia rotunda. Lineage (NCBI taxonomy): Eukaryota > Viridiplantae > Streptophyta > Magnoliopsida > Zingiberales > Zingiberaceae > Boesenbergia > Boesenbergia rotunda. The sequence goes on along the minus strand of JAGFNQ010004757.1, from coordinate 31,105 downwards.
GGGTTATCATTTAACTTTTAGTAACAATTGCTGTTACATAACTTTAAATGGTGTTTTTTATGGGACCGGAACATTATGCAATTGTATCTACACGTTAGATTTATCCGGTGACATTTTCAATATCGAAGTTAGCAACAAACTTGCTCGAATAGATAATCAAATATACTCCTATATGTGGCATTGTCGTCTTGGCCATGTAAGCAAGAAACGCATGACCAAATTACACCGATATGGAATTCTGGAATCATTTGAACCTAGTTCATTTGATACATGCGAATCATGCTTAAAAGGCAAGATGACCAAATTACCCTTTTCCGAAAAAGGTAAACCAGTGGGAGAATTGCTTGGTCTAATACATACTGATGTATGTGGACCAATGTCAACTCTTGCACAAGGAGGCTATAGCTACTTCATTACCTTAATCGATGATCAATCACGATTAGGGTATGTGTTCTTAATGAAACACAAATCTGATGTTTTTGAGAAATTCAAAGAGTTCAGAAGTGAAGTAGAGAAACAGCTTGGCAAAAGTATTAAGATACTTCGATCCGATCGGGGTGGTGAATACTTAAATCAAGAGCTTCAAGATTATCTTAGGGACAATGGGATATTGTCTCAATGGACTCCGCCATATACACCACAACATAATGGTGTATCTAAGAGGCGTAACCGAACCTTGATGGACATGGTTAGATCTATGATGAATCATGCAACTCTTCCAAAATCCTTTTGGGGCTATGCGCTTAAGACAGCTGTTTACTTACTAAACAGAGTCCCGATCAAGGTAGTCTCTACTACTCCATATGAGACGTGGAATAGTAAGAAACCTCATTTATCTCACCTAAAGATATGGTGTTGTCCTGCTTATGTAAAGCGGACTGTATCAGACAAATTGGATGCTATGTCTGATAAATGTCTATTTATTGGATACCCTAAGGAAACGAAAGGTTACCAATTCTATCATCCCTTGGAACAAAAGGTGTTTGTTTCAAGGCATGCTGTATTTCTAGAAAAAAATTTCTTTTACATGAAAACAGTGGGAGTAGCATTGAACTTGAAGAAGTTCAAGAAACTCCGATAGACATTACAGAGACACCTAGTCTAGACCCACAACCAATAACTCATAATGATGAGCTATCAGTTGAACCTAAAACAACACCACTTCTTCGTAGGTCTGATAGGACACACAATATTCCAGAGAGATACGGATTTCTCATAAGTGAATCGAACGACGTGTTACTCATTAACGATGACGAACCTATCAGTTATGTAGATGTTCTGAAAAATTCAGAAAGGGATAAATGGCTTGAAGCCATGAAGTCAGAAATGGATTCCATGTACAAAAATCAAGTATGGGACTTGGTTAACCCACCTGAAGGGATTAAGCCCATAGGATGCAAGTGGGTTTTCAAGAAGAAAACCGACATAGAAGGTAATGTTGTTACCTTTAAGGCTAGATTAGTGGCAAAAGGATATCGTCAGAAACAAGAAATTGATTATGACGAAACCTATTCGCCAGTAGCTATGCTTAAATCCATTCGGATGCTCCTGGCCATAGCAGCTCATTATGATTATGAGATATGACAAATGGATGTGAAAACAGCTTTCCTTAATGGAATCCTGCTTGAGGATGTATACATGATACAACCTGAAGGTTTCACATCGGTTAATAAAACCAAAGTATGCAAGCTTCGATGATCCATATATGGACTAAAGCAAGCATCCAGGAGCTGGAACATCCGTTATAATGAGACAATCAAAGAGTTTGATTTCTCACAAAATCCTGACGAACCTTGTGTGTACAAGAAGGTTAGTGTGAGTGCAGTCGTATTCCTAGTGTTATATGTCGATGACATATTACTTATAGGAACGACTATATCAGTCTTACAGTCAGTTAAATTTGGTTGTCCAAAACTTTCTCCATGAAAGACATGGGAGAAGCAACCTATATCCTTGGGATTGGAATCTATAGAGATAGATCAAACGGTTTGCTTGGTCTTTCGCAGTCTACATATATAGACCGAGAGCTAGAAAGGTTTAGCATGTCGAAATCCAAGAAAGGTTACCTTCCCATCAGGCATGGGATCAACCTTTCGAAGTCTATGTGTCTGCGCACAGAAGACGAGANGATGCTGCTTCTAAGTCTATAGGTGCATGCAGTTCTAGGGTTAGGGCCTAGGCTAAGTCCATTTTCGAAAAAGCTCTAATTTTAAAGGGGGTTGTTTTGCAATAAAACTAAGTAAAAAAAAATGAAAACTGATTTTAAAATCAAGTAAAGCAAAAAATTGAGATACTCTATTCTACAAAGCACAATCCTAACTGCAAAGAGAACAAGTACTCATAAACTGGTCAACAGAGAATAAAGCAAATAATCAAGGTTCAAATGCAGTCAAACAGTCAAACCCAAGTCAACCCTACTGAGTAGGGGCAGTCAAATAGATACAATACTAAGTGAATCTAAGACGAAGGACCGGGATGATCGGAGGAGCCTGGCTGCCAGGATCGAAATAGGGTCATCATCTCATGATACTCTGCCTCTCTGGCCTCCCTCTCGGCTCGAAGTGCGCTCATGTAACTGTTGTAGTAGCCCAGATTTGTCTCCATTTCTTCAGCGTGATTGGCCTCCACTTCCTCTCGGAGGCTCTGTACGCGGGTCCTAGCTGGTCACTCGGTCGTACAGTGTCGGTGGAGCGGGCTCATCTATGTGCGCTCGGGCTGCTGCTGCTAGATCTCCGACGTCGACTTCAACTTCCTCGTCTGAGTCGACTGGTGCTCCGGCCTGCTGTCGTCGCCAACTAAGAACCCCGGTGGCCGACACCTCTAGACCCGCTAAGGAGAAGTTCCTAAATCCGATTTCGTCAAAGTCAGTCATAGTGGTTATTTCACCCAAGGTTACGTCACGACCATGGTGATGAAGGAGGGACGTGATGATGTGGCCGTATGGTGTGCGTACTCGTCCCTGGGTCGTGACTCTGGACGCATGCAGAATGGTATGAAACATATGGAGTCCAATGTCTATGTCAAGGTGGTGGACCAGGGCATAAAGAAGGAAAGCATGAAAGGGTCTCATAGTCCCTAGGTCTCGGGTAGAGAGTGGTAGGATGCAGCGGACCAGAACTCTATACAAGGCATAGTTCTGGGCCTGAAGTTCAACAGCTAGGAAGCGTCTGTTTGCGGGGAGGTCTGCCCTAAAGAAATAGGAGTGAATGGTATCTAGGGTAATATCTGAGTAGGGGGGATCAAATGGGGGGTTCCTAGGAGGATAGCAGCAGAATGTGAACTGTGAGGGTCGCAGTCCTAGGAAGCGGTTTAACAGAGTAGGGGTGATGGTTAAAGGAATCCCTTGGACAGTGGTGTGAAACATAAGATTATCTTGTCGAATAATATTATTGTAAAACTCTGCACATAGGGTTTCATTTATGGTATGTGTACAGAAGACAAGATTATCCAGTTGATAGAAATTGATGATGTTCATGGCGGTAGGGCATGATTGGGTAAAAAAGTGCCTATTGAGATAACTCGTTTTAATAGGCTTATAGACTGTTTGTGCGAACCTATTACATAACTCTAGATTAGGAAATCTAGGATCGGGACTAGGTTGGTCACCGGGGTTGGCCGAGTTCGGTCGGCGTCTTCGAAGTTAAAGGAGTTAAAGAAAAGAATAAAGATATTGCATGAAGTAAATTTGAACGCAATAAAAATAATTAATCATACCGGACGGCTCGGGGAGGCATGGTCGAGGAAGAGGACTTGCAAGGTCTTCTTTGAAGAATAAGAAGTGGAGAAGAAGGTTGATTTTGGTGTGGGAAGTGAATGAGGTTCGGGTGCCTTTTATAGGCAAACCCATGGGGGCGCCCGGGAGCTTTCGGGCGCCCTCGTCAGGGCTACTGCAAAAGGCAGTGCGAAGGACTGGTTGGGGGCGCCCGGGACAGTTCGGGCGCCCTCAACAGAGAGCTTTGCAGCTTTTTGCTGCGTTGGATGTGATGGGGGCGCCCGCGTGGTTTCGGGCGCCCTGGTCAAAAAGCACTGGCAGCTTTTTGACTAGGAGTAGAGAAAAGTATGGGAGGGGGCGCCCGCGTGGTTCTGGGTGCCCCGAATAGGGTAGGTAGAGTCAAATTTTTTGTCTTGTCTTCTTTTGACCATGGTTTGAATTGAATTGACGGTTTTGACTGTGGTTTGACTGCGTTAATCATATTTTGACTGCTTTGACCATGGTTTGACAAATACAAGATTATCTCATCGTATAGGTATTAACAGAATTTTCAATTGAGTCTTAATCCTACTGTCTCACCCAAATCTAGGATTTTCAATCACGTTAACCTTATAGGTTTTGTGAGACAGGTTTTCATAATTAAAATTATTTTGAAAGTTTTGATTAATTTAAAAAAAACAATTAAATTTTTTTTAAATTTTTTTTAAAACCTTAATTAATTTTGGAATTTTTGAGAAGATGTTAAAATCTACACTTAGCTGAAATTTTGTGTTAGATTCGAATTTGACAAAAATTAATTTGAATTTGAATTTCTAAAATTGGCTTCCAGGTCTTGGCGAGGCACTAGGCCTTCTTTGGCCGAAGCCTTATGGGATCATCCACCCTTTCCTTGACAAAACCTTTTAAAGAAATTTCATTTTCAAAATTATTCTTTGAAAAATTTCTGGTCTAACTAGTTTGGATTTTGGATCGGTAGCTTCGGCTGGTTTCACCAGTCTAAAGAGACCAGGTAAACTTGATCTTATTAGAATTGGTTTCCTCAACGTACTATCATCTCACCTCCACCCAATACTATGTTTTCAAGTTTCCGTTAAGTTTGTTTGGTCCTTAAACTAGCCTAAGTCTAAGCATGGTAATTTGTAGAAATTAAATAAACAGGCAAACAATCAAGCAATTTAAATCAATAATAACAAGTTTATCTAATAATGAAAATAGTTTTCAGTTTGGCTCCCCCTGGACTAAAGCCACGGTGATGGTTGGGCAAGATGTGAATCTTGTCCTTGGGGATCCAATACTGATTTGATCCAGTTGGTTTGTTCAGGTATAGTTTAGGTACCCATGCCTGAATTTTATCTCTGGACTGATTCAGTACAGCAAGGTATGATCTTTGCCGAGATTTGGTTCTATAGCCCAATCCGGATCGATTTAGAACTGATTTCTATTTTCCAAGGATCATGTCAAGACCCTTGGAACCAGATGTAAATTGTTCTAGTGCTGATCTAAGATCCTTAACCTGAGTTTTCAGGGAGGAGTTTTCCTTTTCAAGTTTTTCAACTTGAATAGGAGTTCCTTCCTGAACCTTCTCGGTTAAGGGTTTAGAGTCAGCTCCCTCTTTCAAGAGTTTTACTTCCTGACGGAGGGATTCGACTCGGAGTTTGGCTTTAGCCAAGTCTCGAGAAAGAAATGAAATCAACTCACTTAATTGCAATCTATTAAAACCAGTTACCTTTATTTCTCCGTCTTCTGTGAAGGTCAGCTCGCCGTCCTCTTGTTCTGATTCTGACTCGACTTTTTCTGAGGCGGTCAGAGCTAGGAGATTGGACTGAGGCGCCTCTTCTTCTTCTTCTGAGGAAGACTCGTCCCAGGTTGCTTGTAGCTGTAACGACCCGAAAAATTCTCTTAATATTTTCTTAAAATATTGAGCATGTCTAGATAATTTTCCGAGGGGCCCAGAAATAATTATGTAAAATTGGGCCTAGAAATCCATGTTTTCTCATTTAAATTGAGAAAAACTAGGTACTAATGAGCTTTAAATGGGCTCCAAAAATGGGTATTAATAAGGTAAAATTAATATAAATTAGGTAAAATTAATATAAATATAAAAGAATTTTATTTAGGAATATTGGCATAATTATGGGTGATTTTAGGGGGATTTTCGGAATTTAAGAAATAAAAATAATAAAATAAATGAAATAAAAATAAATGAAATGAAAATAAAATAAAAATAAAGGTGCATGAGCCGAGGATTGAACCTTGGACCTCTTGTACAACCATGTAAGCCTTAACCAACTCACCTAGCAAGGGATTTCTATGAGGAAATGAAGTGGATATATGTTGAGATTAAGAAGAAGATGAAGAGTCATGGAGAGACTTTTCATTCACCACCTTAATGGGTTATAAAGAGGGGGGGGGGGGGTTTTGGGAGTTATTCTCTTCTCTCCATCAATTACATTCTCTTCCTCCTTCTTTCTCATCCTGGACGAAATCTACAAGGGAGATTTTCCCTTGGGAAAACTCCACAAGAAGGTCCTACCACCAAGATCTAAAGGTTTCCTAAGGTTCCAAGGCAAGGGGTGATCAAGAGACAACAAGTCTTCCTTCTTCTTCCCATCTAAGGTCTAAAAATCAAGAAACCCCAAGGTAAGACTCCCTCACCTGTGGTATAATAGCTCCCTATGATTTCCATGATTTTTAGCATGATATATTGGTTAGTTTTCGAATTTGATGTTGAAAGGAAAGAAAACCAAGACCCTCATGCTTAAGGGTATCGGCCACCATGTTCTACAGGTCTATAATTATTGTAAAAATCATGATAATGTTATTTAATGTTCCCTTATGATGTTTAGAGGTTAAGTACAATTTTTGGGAATTTTTGGAGTACCCTAGGACACCCTAGGGTTTCGGCCAACATGAAAGAAACAAAACTAAGAACCTTAAGTTTAAGGGTTTCGGACACCATGATTTACAGGTCTATAATTATGATAAAAATCATGATAATGTTATTTAATGTTCCCTTATGATGTGTATAGGTTAATTACAATTTTTGGGAATTTTTGGAGCACCCTAGAACACCCTAGGGTTTCGGCCAACATGAAAGAAACCAAAACTAAGAACCTTAAGTTTAAGGGTTTCGGCCACCATGATTTACAGGTCTATAATTATGCTAAAAATCATGATAATGTTATTTGATGTTCCCATATGATGTGTAGAGGTTAAGTATAATTTTTGGGAATTTTGGAGTAACCTAGGACACCCTAAGGTTTCGGCCATCATGAAAGAAACAAAACTAAGAACCTTAAGTTTAAGGGTTTCGGCCACCATGATTTACAGGTCTATAATTATGCCAAAAATCTTGATAATGTTATTTAATGTTCCCTTATGATGTTTAAAGGTTAAGTATAATTTTTGGGAATTTTTGAAGTACCCTAGGACACCCTAGGGTTTCGGCCAACATGAAAGAAACAAAACTAAGAACCCTAAGTTTAAGGGTTTCGGCCACCATGATTTAAAGGTCTATAATTAAGCCAAAAATCTTAATAATGTTAATTTATGTTCCCTTATGATGTGTGGAGGTTAAGTATAATTTCTGAGAATTTTTGGATTACCCTAGAGACCCCATATGTTTCGGCCAACCTCAAGGACCCAAGGGTTAGGGTTGAGCCTTTAATTTCAAGTATATGTTTATGTGTTGCCATGATATAAGGGTGATGTAGGGAACCATGTTAAGTTATATGCCCATGCTATGCTAAGAACCATGCTAAGTGATTATGTATGTTCATGATATGAATGATGCCATGATAAGTATGATAAGTTTATGTTCAGGATATGAATGATGCCATGATAAGAATGATAGGGTTATGATCACGATAAAAATGATGCTATGATATGTTAGGTTATGATATGAATGATATGCCATATTTTATGAATAATATGCATGTATGCCATGTCTTATGAATGATGTTAAAGTACATGCCTTTAAGGCACAGCTATGATGTTAAGTATGATGAATGAATGATGATGAACGACAAGTATGATGAATGAAAGATGATGCTTATGTCTTTAAGGCATAAATATGCTAAACGGCACGGTCGATGGTTGACGGTACGACGGTCGAGAGGACCGGTAAATGGGCTGGTAGACGGGCCGAGCCGTAACAAGTTATGCTATGTTAAGTATGGTATGAATGAATGATGAATGATGAAGCATGAAAAGTATTTTACTTTATGTATGGGCTTGTACCGGACCGAAGTATGGGTCCAAGGGATGGGCACCTTAAGAACGCCCCGGTTTTGGACTACCGAAACTGTCCACGGTTCTAGCCCTACCGGAGCTGGGTAACAGGGATGGGCACCTTAAGAACGCCTCGGTTCGGGGACTACCGACTATGCTGTCCTTACCCTAGTAGGTCGAGACTAGCTACCTCGTATTTACTTAGGGATGCGCGCTTATGATGTATGTATGTGGTACAAGCCAGGGCCCAATGATATGATGAATATGTTTAAGCATTAAAAGTATGTTTTAAAAGGTTAAGCATCCTTATATATATGCAATTGTCTCATGCATTCATCCATGTTATGCATTATAATTATGATAAGAATATTATGCAAAGTATGTTTATGCAAAGCAAGTTTATGCAAGATATGTTTATGTAAATGATTTTGTTTATGCTCATGTTACTATATGATGCCATGATTTGATTGTGTTTATGCTAATTTAGAATGCCATGATTTATCTATGTTCATGTTAGTTTAGGATGCCATGATTTATTTAAGTTCATGCTAATTTAAAATGCCATGATTTTATTTATGTGCATGATAGTTTAGGGTGCCATGATTTAATTATGTTTATGCTAAGTTAGAATGCCATGATTTGATTTATGTTCATGCTAGGTTAGGATGCCATGATTTAATTATGTTTATGCTAAGATAGTATGCCATGATTGGATTTATGTTCATGCTAGTTTAGAATGCCATGATTTAATTATGTTTATGCTAAGTTAGAATGTCATGATTTTTTTTATGATGTCCATACCAATTTATAATGCCATGTTCTAACTTTGTTATACTGAGATAGGACGCCATGATTTTATTTATGTTCGTGCTAAGAATGTTTATGAAGTTATGTTTGTTATGTTTATGTCTACGCCAAGTATTGTGCCATGCCATGAAGGTTTATGGTTATGTTTATGCTATGCTATGAAGATGATTATGTTATGTTTACGCCATGACGAATGTATGCTAAGTGATGAAAAGGCTTATGTTCTAAGTAAAGCACTAAGTATGTAAAGCACTAAGTATGTAATGGCTTATGTGCTCATGAATGAATGATGAATGGTTTTAGTGAGTAGGAAAGAGTCTTACTAAGCCTTTGTGCTTATAGTCTTATTTCCTTATACCGCAGATCACGCAAGGGGACAGTAAGGAAGCAGCAGGAGGGCATCAAAGAATGTGTGTGATAGTGACTTGGCCAAGGAGCAATATGGTTGCTCGTCTCATGATAGAACTTTATCTTTACTGTTATGTGTTTAAGTATGACTCTATGACATGATACTAAGTATGGCATGATGCTAAGTATGACATGATGCTACGAATGACAAGATGCTAAGTATGATATGATGCTAAGTATAAAGTTACTACGCTAAGTTCCCATGTTATAGTGCTAGAAATGGTCGTAAGTGCATGTAGGAGTAAGTTAAAGGTTTTCGCTGCATTATGATTCTACATGCCCTAAGTATGTTAACGTAATGCCGCTTTAGGAAAAAAAAAAGGCGGGCGTTACAGTAGCGCCTTCTTTCTTCTCGTCTTCTTGGACTCTTTCAGATTTGGACACTCTGTTTTGTAGTGGCCCTTTTTCTTGCACTCGTAGCAGGTCACATTAGGCTTTTTCGCGGGTTCAGCTGGTTCGTCTTTTCTTCGGCCGGTTTTCCTTTTGTTGGTTCGGTTCTTCAGCTCCTTGTAGTAGTTTCGAGCGAGCCGGACCAGCTTAGTTTGTTCTCCTTCTTCATCTTCTGAATCTGAGTCAGAGTTAGACTCGGGATCAGGTTCAGGCTTCTTCTTCGTTGTCCTTCCAGTTTTACCTGCAATGAAAGCAATACCTTTCTCGACCATATTTGAGTTAGTTTGTTCGTGTAGTTCTAGTTCGAAAAATAATTCATCTAATTTTATTTTAGAAAGATCTCTAGAGACCTTGTATGCATCTACCATAGATGCCCACAAGGTGTTTCTAGGAAAGGCGTTTAGAGCATACCTTATTAGGTCACGGTTTTCAACCTTGTGACCTATTGTGTGAAGACCGTTCATTACCTCCTGGATTCGTGCGTGGAGCTGGGCTGCTGTTTCGTTGTCGACCATCTTGATAGTGTAGAGTTTATTCAGTAGCAGATCCCTTTTGCTGATCCTAGTGTCCGAAGTCCCTTCGTACAGCTCGATCAGTTTTGTCCATAGCTCTTTTGCACTGTTGAAGGGGCCCACTCGGTTCAGCTCTTCCTTTGTCAGCCCGCATTGTAGGGTTTGTGTTGCTTTTGCGTCGGCTTCTATCTTGCGCTTTAGAGTGTTGTCCCACTCTGAGTAGCTTTGTGGAAGTCCTTCCGCATTTCGGGGGATCTCCAGACCGGACTGGATAATGATCCACATGTCCACCTGAGTTTTCAGGTGGATCTCCATGCGACTTTTCCAGTAGGAAAAGTCTTCTCCACTGAAGAGTGGAGGTCTAGCGGTGCTGAATCCCTCTTGCATAGACATTTGTTCTGTAAAAGGAAACTTACAAACAAAGGTGTCCCAAGACTTGGTCTTGGATTAGCACTGCGGGATAAAGATAATTAAGTACAAAAAAAATTAATTAAATTCGAAAAGAAAAAAAATCCGAAAATAAATTTCAAACTGGTGGTTGCACCAAGTTTGAAAACCCCGCTCTGATACCACTTGTTGGATCGTGAAAACCGATAGAGGGGGGGGGTGAATATCGGAAATCATTCTTTTTCGGAAAACTAAGAGTAAGTGCACAACGGAAATAAAAATAAGAGACACAGCACAAAGACACAGACATTTTTACTTGGTTCGGAGCCTGTGTCGACTCCTACTCCAAGGCCCACGGTCGTTGACCGTTTACTTTGGGCAATTCTATATTCGCGCAAATAGGTTACACAATTTAATTACAAAATGAGTGCAATAAAATATAATAAATTAACTACGCTCTTCTTTACCGACGTCCGGAGTAGGTCGACTCTTTCGGGGCAGCGGGACGTCGTCGGCTCGAGGTGAAGCGTTTCTGGAGCAAGGCACGAGCGTAGAAGAGCTTTGAGGCGTTGAGAGAATTGATGTTGGAAGCCTGGGGTCGAGGGCCCTTTATATAGGGCTAGGGGGCGCCCGGGACGTCGGGGGCGCCCCCCACGTGGCCTTTGATCCGCACAGATCTCGGTCAGCGTCTATCCTCTGGATCCGCTTTGACCGGGGCGCCCAAAGCGCTCGGGGCGCCCGCACTGACCGGGTCAAAGTTCTATCTTCTTGGCTTCGATGGCTTCTTAGTTCGAAGTAAGCGCATGGGGGCGCCCGGGAGCAGCGGGGGCGCCCGGGAGCACAGGGGCGCCCCGCCCAGCAGCTTTTCGAACCCTTCTTCTTTGATGTGTTTTGTATGTACCTTGGGGGTGCCCGGGACACTCTGGGCGCCCTACTCAGCCTTTGCCTCTCTCCTTTGAGGCTTTCTGAGCTGCAGACACACGTTCCTTCGGTCCTGCATCCAGGGTTAGTCCAAAACACAATGCAATAAAATATGTATTTATTCATACAGCCTTAGCTGTCTTGGTTCTGACTTTGGTCTCCAAAATGGAGTCCTAGGTCGAACCGACGCCTACTGTTCCCTCGACGGGGAACGCGCCCTCACCTACTCCTCTCGGGAGAATTTACCTGATGCCAACCGTTCCTTTGGTTGGACTTTTGCCTGACGGTCCTTTGTCAGGTCTTGTAAACTGGCAGTCCTTCGCCAGTTGCCTAGCAGTCCTTCGCTAGGGCTTCGTTGCTGGCAGTCCTTCGCCAGTGCCTAGCAGTCCTTCGCTAGGGCTTCGTTGCTGGCAGTCCTTCGCCAGTGCCTAGCAGTCCTTCGCTAGGGCTTGATGATGGCAGTCCTTCGCCAGTTGCCTAGCAATCCATCGCTAGGGCTTTCTTTCCTGGCATTCCTTTGCCAGTGCCTAGCAGTCCTTCGCTAGGGCTTTTCCTGCACACTTGATTAACTTGTTAGAAAATAAGAAAAACTTAACTTTTGACCTATGTTGCCATTATCAAAACACAGGTTTGACTTAGGTGCATTTCTGCACCAACAGAATGAGCTCCAACCATATTAAAACTATTTCTTGATTAATGGGTCAGCCTTAAGCTTGGAGCATCGATTTGTTGTGCCACAGCCAAGGTCGATGTAAAGAGAGGTGCAGTTGGGTGCTATGTATATTGTTGCATACTTGTTAATGAGTTAATAACCCAATGATTTATGCAAACATTCAATTAGTTGATAGCATAATGTGATAGTTACATATGTGTAATATGTAATCGGTATAATTACCTACCTTCATAGCTAAGAATAACTTGATGGACTCCAGCAATGGTTGTTCTTATCTATGGTTGGATATCAACCTATTTGGAGATGTTCCTACGATCTCCCGAATTGATAAAAAGGGTTATTCAATTCGAAAAATAAATAGGATTTAATTAATGCATATTGATGTATTCTTTATCATTCTCTTCACATAACCTCAATTTGTATTTCTAGGATAACCACCTGATCATGTCTTCTCTGAATTTACATTCCATTTTGGACACCAATAAGTTAACTAAGGACAAAAGGATTGAAAAGGCAGCAAATGACACTTACCATCACTGTGGAAAGGAGGGCCACTAGCGAAGAAACTACAAGATTTATCTTGAGTCCTTGAAGAAGAAGGCATCTGATGCCCCATCCTCTTCAGGCATCTTCGTTATTGAATGTCACTCTATTTGCTCGTACACCTGGGTACTTGATACTGGGTGTAGCTCACATATATGTAATGACATACAGGGGCTAAGGAATAGAAGAAGACTCGTCAAGAGAGAAGCGAATTTGCGAGTTGGAAATGGAGCAAAGATTGCTGCTATTGCCATCGGAACATATTTGCTAAAGCTCCCTACTGGAATTGTCTTAGAATTGGATAATTGTTATTTTGTTCCTTCATTAATAAAGAACATTGTATCTATTACATGCTTGAATGAAAAGGGTTACCATTTAATTTTTAGTAACAATTGTTGTTACATAACTTTAAATGGTGTTCTTTATGGGACCGGAACTTTGTGCAATGATATCTATACGTTAGATTTATCCAGTGACATTTTCAATATCGAAGTTAACAACAAACGTGCTCGAATAGATAATCAAATAGACTCCTATACGTGGCATTGTCGTCTTGGCCATGTAAGTAAGAAACGCATGATCAAATTACACCGATGTGGAATTCTGGAATCATTTGAACCCGGTTCATTTGATACATGCGAATCATGCTTAAAAGGCAAGATAGCCAAATTACCCTTTTCCGAAAAATGTAAACCAGTGGGAGAATTGCTTAGTCTAATATATACTGATGTATGTGGACCAATGTCAACTCTTGCACAAGGAGGCTATAGCTACTTCATTACCTTTATCGATGATCACTCACGATTCGGGTATGTGTTCTTAATGAAACACAAATTTGAAGTTTTTGAGAAATTCAAAGAGTTCAGAAGTGAAGTAGAGAAACAGCTTGGCAAAAGTATTAAGATACTTCGATCCGATCGGGGTGGTGAATACTTAAGTCAAGAGTTTCAAGATTACCTTAGGGACAATGGGATATTGTCTCAATGGACTCCGCCATATACACCACAGCATAATGGTGTATCTGAGAGGCGTAACCGAACCTTGATGGACATGGTTAGATCTATGATGAATCATACAACTCTTCCAAAATCCTTTTGGGGCTATGCGCTTAAGACAGCTGTTTACTTGCTAAACAAAGTCCCGACCAAGGTAGTCTCTACTACTCCATATGAGACGTGGAATAGTAAGAAACCTCATTTATCTCACCTAATGATATGGGGTTGTCCTGCTTATGTAAAGCGGACTGTATCAGACAAATTGGATGCTAAGTCTGATAAATATCTATTTATTGGATACCCTAAGGAAACGAAAGGATACCAATTCTATCATCCCTTAGAACAAAAGGTGTTTGTTTCAAGGCATGCTGTATTTCTAGAAAAATAATTTCTTTTACAAGAAAACAGTAGGAATAGCATTGAACTTGAAGAAGTTCAAGGAACTCCAATAGATATTACAGAGACACCTAGTCTAGACCCACAATCAATTACTCATAATGATGAGCTATCAGTTGAACCTAAAACAACACCACTTCTGCGTAGGCCTGATAGGACACACAATATTCCAGAGAGATACGAATTTCTCATAAGTGAATCGAACGACGTGTTACGCATTAGCGATGACGAACCTATCGATTATGAAGATGTTCTGAAAAATTCAGAAAGGGATAAATGGCTTGAAGCCATGAAGTCGGAAATGGATTCCATGTACGAAAATCAAGTATGAGACTTGGTAAACCCACCTGAAGGGATTAAGCCCATAGGGTGCAAGTGGGTTTTCAAGAAGAAAACCGACATGGAAGGTAATGTTGTTACCTTTAAGGCTAGATTAGTGGCAAATGGATATCGTCAGAAACAAGGATTTGATTATGATGAAACCTATTCGCCAGTAGCTATGCTTAAATCCATTCGGATGCTCCTGGCCATAGCAGCTCATTATGATTATGAGATATGGCAAATGGATGTGAAAACAGCTTTCCTTAACGGAAACCTGCTTAAGGATGCATACATGATACAACCTGAAGGTTTCACATCGGTTGATAAAACCAAAGTATGCAAGCTTCGACGATCCATATATGGACTAAAGCAAGCATCCAGGAGCTGGAACATCCGTTTTAATGAGACAATCAAAGAGTTTGATTTCTCACAAAATCCTGCCGAATCTTGTGTATTCAAGAAGGTTAGTGGGAGTGCAGTCGTATTCCTAGTGTTATATGTCAATGACATATTACTCATAGGAAACGATATATCAGTCTTACAGTCAGTTAAAATTTGGTTGTCCAAAACTTTATCCATGAAAGACCTGGGAGAAGCAACCTATATCCTTGGGATTAGAATCTATAGAGATAGATCAAAACGATTGCTTGGTCTTTCGCAGTGTACATATATACACCGAGTGCTAGAAAGGTTTAGCATGTCGGAATCCAAGAAAGGTTACCTTCCCATCAGGCATGGGATCATCCTTTCGAAGTCTATGTGTCCGCGCACAGAAGACGAGATGATTTGCATGAATAAGATTCCTTATGCATCCGCGATAGGATCTATCATGTATGCTATGTTATGTACTAGGCCCGATGTATTGTATGCTCTGAGCGTCACAAGCAGATACCAGTCTGATCCAGGAATGGTGTTGGAATCTTCAGGTGACATAAACACAAAAACGCAGCGGAAACATGATCCCTCGAGCGATCCATGCGAAAGAAAAACTCGTACGAAATCATCTATCTAATAGATCTATCTAAAGTGTATACCTTTGGAGCGTGCCCTTACGTTTATCCCGCTCGTCCAAGAGCCGCCGGATCTCTTGCACGTTCAAGTGTCCATGCCTCTATTCGTATCCACACGAACACGATATCTCTACTTCGGAGAAGAACTACCTTAGTTGTGCTAGCAACTTGAGGTAGTTCACAAAACACCAAGAACCCAAGATGTGGGTTTCGGCCAAGATGGAGAAGAGAAGGAAGAGGGGAAAGAAAATGAGAAGTTGTCATCCAAATGACAAGGGACAAACTCTTTTATACTCATATCAAGAGGAGTTTTTGCCTTTTAAACTTCCCTTCATTAAACATTTTAATGTAACTCTCTAACTTTTCATGTAACTCTCTAATGGTGAGAAACTCTCCATCTTCCTCTCTTATTAATTCATTAAACATTTTAATGAATTAATATTTCATCCAAATATGGTTGAGTCTAATCTAAATGAGTTTAACTGAAATTAGATCTCAATCCATAATCCAATTGGATTCACTTAAGTCTAACTCAATTAATCCAATTCCAATTAAATCTTAGCCAAATCAAGATCAATTAATCTCCGAAGCATCGTGTCCTTAGTGTGTGACCCAATAGGCTCTCGTAACGTTGGCAATGTGTCTAAACCAATTTAGACACAAAAACAATGAGCGGCATCTAGCAATGCATCATTGCTACCCAAGTAACAAAAAAAGTCGAGATCCGACTAAACCTCCGTGACTATGATAGTGTATGACCTTGTCCTTCTATCCTTGATATCTAGATTGACCAATAAGGCATAGACCGTATCATCCTCAGTCAATCTTGTGTTTCTTGATCCCCGAGTAGACTCACTTAAACAAATGAGCTCAATATCTCATACTGACTCATTCGAGCATGACCATGCGTTTTAGCAGTCCTACTCGACCAAGGGGCCCACAGATATCACTCCCGTCATATGGGAGGGATAGATCTCATCTACATCACTCACATCCCTCCGCATAATTCATTAGATACCCAGTGATCGCCTTTATAGTCCACCCTGTTACGGGTGACATTTGACGATACCAAAGTACATAACTCCTTATGTAGGGAACCGTAGTGACTTCAGGTCTAAGGACTATTCATACCAATAGTCACATGAGAAAGTTTATGACACTCATATGACAATCTATGAAACTTTCTCATGGCGGGTCAATTCAGTACACATTCTCTAATGTATACCCATGTGTCAACTTGATATCACATATCCATGACTTGTGAGCTCAAGTCATCAGCTGACCTACATGCTAGTATCCATGTATTAATATTGTCCTTGAATATTAATACTTGACTAGGAATGGTTTAGAGTAGTGTTCTCCACATCATCTCACTATCGATTCAACCAATCGATATAATGCAAATAACAACCTACTACCCAAGGACATTATTATACTTAGTTATTCGGCACAGAATACAAAGTAAGTATAATAACTAAAAATGCATTTATTTATGATAGAATATGATACAAAATGTCCCTAGTCAATCATCATATAATTGGCTCTAGGGCTCCTACTAATAATCTCCCACTAGCACTAGTGCCAATCACTGTAGTATCTAATACCGAGTGACCTGGTATGGCCATCATGCTTCTTTTGTGCCAAAGCCTTGGTCAAAGGATCTGCGATGTTAGAATCAGTGTGTACTCTTTATATCCTCACATCTCCTCTATCGATGATCTCTTGAATGAGATGGAAGTGCCGTAGTATGTGTTTGGTCCGCTGATGGGAGCGAGGTTCCTTAGCCTGTGCAATAGCCCCATTGTTGTCACAATAGAGGTCTATCGGGTCTGCTATGCTAGGAACCACACCAAGCTCTGTAATGAACTTCCAGATCCAAACAGCCTCTTTTGCCGCCTCTGGCGCGGCAATATACTCGGCCTCTGTTGTAGAATTTGCGACTGTGTCCTGCTTCGAACTCTTCCAGCTCACAGCGCCACCATTCAGGCAAAATACATACCCTGACTGCGATCTATAGTCATCCCTGTCTGTTTGGAAGCTTACGTCACTGTAACCCTTTATAGCTAGCTCCTCATCGCCTCCAAATATCAAGAAATATTCTTTCGTCCTTCGTAAGTACTTAAGAATATTCTTGACAGCTATCCAGTGACATTCACCTGGATCTGACTGGTACCTGCTCATCATGCTCAAAGCATACAAAACATCTGGACGAGTACATAGCATGGCGTACATGATAGGCCCTATAGCGGATGCATAAGGGATCTGATCCATACGGTCTCTCTCCTCTTTAGAAGAGGGACATTGAGGCTTCGAAAGACTCACACCATGTGACATTGGCAGAAATCCCTTTTAGGAATTTTGCATGGCAAAACGATTAAGCACCTTGTCAACATATGTACTCTGACTTAAGCCAAACAATTTCTTAGATCTATCTCTATAGATCTTAATGCCTAGGATGTAGGCTGCTTCATCTAAGTCTTTCATTGAGAAACAATTCTCGAGCCACGTCTTCACAGACTGTAGTGAAGGGATATCATTCCCAATGAGGAGTATGTCATCTACATATAAGATCAGGAATATAACTGTGCTCCAACTAACCCTCTTGTAGACACAGGGTTCATCTTCATTCTTGATGAAACAAAACGCTTTGATTGCATCATCGAATCGAAGATTCCAGCTTCGAGAAGCTTGCTTTAGCCTATAAATGGACCTTTGCAACTTACATACCTTTCCAGCATGCTCTGGATCTACAAAACCCTCAGGTTGCGTCATGTACACATCCTCGAGTAGATTCCAATTTAGGAATGCGATTTTGACATCCATCTTGTTAGTGATATGAGAGAAGTGTCCTAAGGCAATCGCCTTATGATTGTAAACATTTATTTAATAAATGATAATTCACTATTTGAGTATACATGTTTGTGTATTTGATTGGGATCTTAAACTCTTCTACTGAATGTCCGCAATACAATTCATAGCATAAGAGAATTTATGATGGGATCACAACTAGTGATTATCTCTAAATGTGCAAATGTGAAGTATTGAAAGTATCCCTAGTCGATGAATTGATAAAAATGGACACTATCAATTCTGTTGAGACTAGCATGGGTTATTCTCTAATCAGCTGATTCTCACTAGCTGGTGACATTGGGATGCCCGGAGATAAACATGGATGCTAGTTAAGGGAACTAGTTCATTGGAGTGACTAGCTGTAAGACTTCATATGATTATCTATATAGATATGTCAATGAAGTTCTTACTGCGGCTTAAGTGCGATGTTCCTTTGACTTGCAGTGTTCAAGTTATCTTGGTCATGGAGACTTATACTTTAACATCTTAAGCAAGCATCTCCAAGGAGGTGTGGACCCAGGATGATTGGGTATAAGCCGAAGTGCCCGAAGATGTTTGAACAGCCTACAAAGGATTCACCACTCCTAGCGAGGAGATGTATACCCAGGCCTATCGTCGGATTGTTACTCAAAGCCTCTGGCCAGAGCATATCATGTTTAGAGTGCGAGTCTCTAAAATACATGAGAGTAATTAGAAATCCAAAGGACGAGAAAGACATTACTTGGGCTAGGTGTGACGTAGTCAGCCTAATGGGGACTGATACAAATAGACCGTGTCCTGAACCAAGTGGGTATAAGATGGTGAAGGGAATGGGGCACGATTCATTAGAGCTGCTGAAGGGTTTCAGAATTACTTCTGAGGTCAACCGTTGATGTAACGCCCGCCTTTTTTTTTTCCTAAAGTGGCGTTACGTTAACATACTTAGGGCATGTAGACATCATAATGCAGCGGAAACCTTTAACTTACTCCTACATGCACTTACTACCATTTCTAGCACTATAACATGGGAACTTAGCGTAGTAACTTTATACTTAGCATCATATCATACTTAGCATCATGTCATTCGTAGCATCATGTCATACTTAGCATCATGTCATACTTAGCATCATGTCATAGAGTCATACTTAAACACATAACAGTAAAGATAAAGTTCTATCATGAGACGAGCAACCATATTGCTCCTTGGCCAAGTCACTATCACACACATTCTTTGATGCCCTCCTGCTGCTTCCTTACTGTCCCCTTGCGTGATCTGCGGTATAAGGAAATAAGACTATAAGCACACAGGCTTAGTAAGACTCTTTCCTACTCACTAAAACCATTCATCATTCATTCATGAGCACATAAGCCATTACATACTTAGTGCTTTACATACTTAGTGCTTTACTTAGAACATAAGCCTTTTCATCACTTAGCATACATTCGTCATGGTGTAAACATAACATAATCATCTTCATAGCATAGCATAAACATAACCATAAACCTTCATGGCATGGAACAATACTTGGCGTAGACATAAACATAACAAACATAACTTCATAAACATTCTTAGCACGAACATAAATAAAATCATGGCGTCCTATCTCAGTATAACATAGTTAGAACATAGCATCATAAATTGGTATGGACATCATAAAAAAAATCATGGCATTCTAACTTAGCATAAACATAATTAAATCATGACATTCTAAACTAGCATGAACATAAATCCAATCATGGCATACTATCTTAGCATAAACATAATTAAATCATAGCATCCTAACCTAGCATGAACATAAATCAAATCATGGCATTCTAACTTGGCATAAACATAATTAAATCATGGTACCCTAAACTATCATGCACATAAATAAAATCATGACATTTTAAACTAGCATGAACATAAATAAATCATGGCATCCTAAACTAACATGAACATAGATAAATCATGACATTCTAAATTAGCATAAACACAATCAAATCATGGCATCATATAGTAACATGAGCATAACAAAATCATTTGCATAAACATATCTTGCATAAACTTGCTTTGCATAAACTTACTTTGCATAATATTCTTATCATAATTATAATGCATAACATGGATGAATGCATGAGACAATTGCATATATATAAGGATGCTTAACCTTTTAAAACATACTTTTAATGCTTAAACATATTCATCATATCATTGGGCCCTGGCTTGTACCACATACTTACATCATAAGCGCGCATCCCTAAGTAAATACGAGGTAGCTAGCCTCGACCTACTAGGGTAAGGACAACATAGTCGGTAGTCCCCGAACCGAGGCGTTCTTAAGGTGCCCATCCCTGTTACCCAGCTCCGGTAGGGCCAGAACCGTGGACAGCTTCGGTAGTCCAAAACCGGGGCATTCTTAAGGTGCCCATCCCTTGGACCCATACTTCGGTCCGGTACAAGCCCATACATAAAGTAAAATACTTTTCATGCTTCATCATTCATCATTCATTCATACCATACTTAACATAGCATAACTTGTTACGGCTTGGCCCGTCTACCGGTCCTCTCGACCGTCGTACCGTCAACCATCGACAGTGTCGTTTAGCATATTTATGCCTTAAAGACATAAGCATCATCTTTCATTCATCATACTTGTCGTTCATCATCATTCATTCATCATACTTGTCATTCATCATACTTAACATCATAGCTGTGCCTTAAAGGCATGTACTTTAACTTCATTCATAAGACATGGCATACATGCATATTATTCATAAAACATGGCATATCATTCATATCATAACCTAACATATCATAGCATCATTTTTATCGTGATCATAACCCTATCATTCTTATCATGGCATCATTCATATCCTGAACATAAACTTATCATACTTATCATGGCATCATTCATATCATGAACATACATAATCACTTAGCATGGTTCTTAGCATAGCATGGGCATATAACTTAACATGGTTCCCTACATCACCCTTATATCATGGCAACACATAAACATATACTTGAAGTTAAAGGCTCAACCCTAACCCTTGGGTCCTTGAGGTTGGCCGAAACATATGGGGTCTCTAGGGTAATCCAAAAATTCCCAGAAATTATACTTATCCTCCACACATAATAACTGAAGATAAATTAACATTATCAAGATTTTTGGCTTAATTATAGACCTTTAAATCATGGTGGCCGAAACCCTTAAACTTAGGGTTCTTAGTTTTGTTTCTTTCATGTTGGCCGAAACCCTAGGGTGTCCTAGGGTACTTCAAAAATTCCCAAAAATTATACTTAACCTCTACACATCATAAGGGAACATTAAATAACATTATCAAGATTTTTTGCATAATTATAGACCTATAAATCATGGTGCCCGAAACCCTTAAACTTAAGGTTCTTAGTTTTGTTTCTTTCATGTTGGCTGAAACCCTAGGGTGTCCTAGGGTACTCCAGAAATTCCCAAAAATTATACTTAACCTCTAAACATCATAAGGGAACATTAAATAACATTATAATGATTTTTAGAATAATTATAGACCTGTAAATCATGGTGGCCGAAACCCTTAAACTTAAGGTTCTTAGTTTTGGTTTCTTTCATGTTGGCTGAAACCCTAGGGTGTTCTAGGGTGCTCCAAAAATTACCAAAAATTGTACTTAACCTCTACACATAATAAGGGAACATTAAATAACATTATCATGATTTTTAGCATAATTATAGACCTGTAAAACATGGTGGCCGAAACCCTTAAGCATGAGGGTCTTGGTCTTCTTTCCTTTCAACATCAAATTAGAAAACTAACCAATATATCATGCTAAAAATCATGGAAATCATAGGGAACTATTATACCACAGGTGAGGGAGTCTTACCTTGGGGTTTCTTGATTTTTAGACCTTAGATGGGAAGAAGAAGGAAGACTTGTTGTCTCTTGATCACCCCTAGCCTTGGAACCTTAGGAAACCTTTAGATCTTGGTGGTAGGACCTTCTTGTGGAGTTTTCCCAAGGGAAAATCTCCCTTGTAGATTTCGTCTAGGATGAGAAAGAAGGAGGAAGAGAATGTAATTGATGGAGAGAAGAGAATAACTCCCAAAACCCCCCCTCTTTATAACCCATTAAGGTGGTGAATGAAGAGTCTCTCCATGACTCTTCATCTTCTTCTTAATCTCAACTTATATCCACTTCATTTCCTCATAGAAATCCCTTGCTAGGTGAGTTGGTTAAGGCTTACATGGTTGTACAAGAGGTCCAAGGTTCAATCCTTGGCTCATGCACCTTTATTTTTATTTTATTTTCATTTCATTTATTTTATTATTTTTATTTCTTAAATTCCGAAAATCCCCCTAAAATCACCCATAATTATACCAATATTCCTAAATAAAATTCTTTTATATTTATATTAATTTTACCTAATTTATGTTAATTTTACCTAATTAATACCCATTTTTGGAGCCCATTTAAAGCTCATTAGTACCTAGTTTTTCTCAATTTAAATGAGAAAATATGGATTTCTAGGCCCAATTTTACATAATTATTTCTGGGCCCCTCGGAAAATTATCTAGACATGCTCAATATTTTAAGAAAATATTAAGAGAATTTTCCGGGTCGTTACAGTTGATCTTTCGATTAATTGGGGGACATGATGTACTACTAGGTGCCACTCATGATCGTTCTATAATTTGTTGATTATAGACGGCAAACATAAATCGAAAGCCTATTTAGTCACACGCACTACGAGTAATCCGAGGGATTTAAAATGAGTTGAAAATTGGATTTTTCGATCAAGAGAAATAAGGCGAATCTGAGTTAATCAGAGGCGCAATGGAAGCTAAAAATGGCTAAGTCTTTTGAAGGCTTATTGGGCGAATTAAATGAGTTTAATTCGCGATCGGTTCGGCTTGGTTTGGCCGGCCAAAGACGGTGCCAAACCCCTTGGGTTGGTCGGCCACAAGAAGGGGAAGAAACCAATTTAATTGGTTTAATTAATAAAATAAATCTAGTGCGATTTGTTTTATAAATTATGGATAAATAAATTTGTGTAAAGAAATTTATATAAATAAATTTATAGAAATTTATTCTTTTTATGGAAATTAAAATGATCCATGGAATGGTTTATTTTAACCTTATAAAATCAATTATGAATTGATTTTTTCATAATAAGAAAGTTTATAAATTTCTTATAAAATTTATTCCATAATAAAAGGAGAGATTAATTAGTTTTATTATAAAGTTAGTTATAATAAAACTTGGTTTTAACGGAATAATTCATAAGAGAATTTATAGGATAAATTTCTTATGATAACTAATTCCGTTAATTCCGTTAAGAGGGAGACTTGGCAAGGGAGATGCTACTATATAAAGGAACCAAAGGCAAGCCCTTAATCCTTGATCAATTGAGTAATCAAGAGATTAACTCTCTCCTCTCTCCCTTATTCTCTTCCTCTCCCTCTCCTTCACCCTTAGGGCCGGCGCCCTTACCCATCTTAGGGTCGGCGCCCTTTGCATCCCTTAGGGCCGGCGCAAGCACCTAGGGTGCCCGAGAGCTTCCTCCACCAAGTTCGAGCCAAAGAAGAAGAAGAAGCGGATCGCGACTCCTTCCTTCCTTTCCCGGAATTTTGATTCCGTTAACTTGGTGGTTAGTTTCCTATCTTTTCTCTTGTTGTTCTAGTTGTACCTTTATAGAATCTAGTAGTTCTCGTCGGCACAAAACTCGTGACTTTGCGAAGTCATCCCGAAGAGAACTCGGCGTGGACGCGAATAGAGGCGGAGCTTCCAAGGGACGATACGGTTGGATCTCGTCCCTTACTTCGAGTTACGCGAGGTACTTAGTAAATTAGTATACTTTTCCGCAAAGTTTTATTTTATGATCATGTCCACACTCCATAAGGTTGCATGCTAGATACGTGGTTAGAATAATTTGAGAAATTATTTTATGCTAATTCTTCCGCTGCACGTAAAAATTTAGAATTTTACGAACCCGTATCCTTGTCAACATGCACCCGGTCGAAACAATGGTATCAGAGCCGGTTAGTGTTCGACATAATCATATAATTGTTTTGCAGAAAACTTTGTCATGATCTCAATTTTGAAAATTTTTTCAATTATGGAAACTTTCAAATTATAATAAATTTTAGATTTAGGAATTTCTAAGTTTGGAAATCCTAATGAAATTTCGCAAACTTTTGATATTTTCTAATTTCTAAAATTTTATAATAATTGTGAAAACTTCCCATCTTTGGAAACTTTACAATTTTGAAAATATTTCTATTTTAGAAATTTTCCAATTTTGGAAATATGTAAGTTTTCTTTGTAACAGAAACTTACAATTATTCTGAAAACCTATTTATGAAATCTCGCAATTTTGGGCACTTTCTTTTAAGAATGTCTAGACAAATTCATGGACAGTTAATTGACAATTAAATTTGAATTGATTTTTAAATTGACAAAAAAAATTTTTATTTTGGATTGAGCCTCGGGGAGCCGTCCAATTTAAAGTTAGTTGTTATAATTTAATTTCCCAATTTTAATTGAAATTGTCATGTTTGATTTGGATTGAGCCTCGAGGAGCCGTCCAATTGGATTTACAACAAATTACTTTTCTTTGGGTATCTGAGCCTCGGGGAGCCACCCTTAGAAAATGATTTGTTGTAATTAATTAAATCCATGAATAAAATATGATTTAAGAGGTGATGCTCTTACATATTGTTGTCTCCAAAATTAATTAGGAAAAAGGTTTCCTATAGAGTTTCTTAAATGAGATTTTCATGAAAATAATATGTGGTTGAATTAAGGGATTTGTCTCTTAATTTAATAAGATTTGATTTAGAGAAATCAAAGTCTTAAAACATATTATTTCCGAAATTGATTATGACAATTTAGGAAATTTTTCCCAAAACAATTCCTTAATTGAAGTATGAAATTAGAATTAGGAAATCCGGTTCCTAATTCAAATAATGAGACTTGATAAATTAAGTCACATATGTACTTTATTAAGGAAATCGTTAGTCATGTCATAATTCTATGTCATGAATGTGCTTAGAAAAGAAAGGATGAGACCCAAAGCCCCTTACAAAATATTAAGGCCAACACCTTCCATTAATATGGTTAGAATCGGAGTTTTGTTTCTCGTTTGGGTTGATGGATACATCCATGCCCGGCTTGAACCTCAACATGTTCAAACCATGGAATTAGTTTATGTATAATATAGTTGGAGTCAGAGATCAATCCTTAGTTTTGGTTGTTGGACACATCCAAGCCTGACTAAACGGTTGAATGAGCTCCAACCATATTAAAACTATTTCTTGATTAATGGGTGATATGTAAAGAGAGGTGCAGTTGGGTGATATGTATAAAGTTACATACTTGTTAATGAGTTAACAACCCAATGATTTATGCAAACATTCAATTAGTTGATAGCATAAAGTGATAGTTATATATATGTGATGTGTAATCGGTATAATTACCTACCTTCATAGCTAAGAAAAACTTGATGGCCACAGCCATGGTTGTTCTTATCTATGGTTGGATATCAACCTATTTGGAGATGTCCTACAATCTCCCGAATTGATAAAAAGGGTTATTCAATTTGAAAATAAATAGGATTTTTAATTAATGTATATTGATACATTCTTTATCATTCTTCTCACATAAGCTCAATTTGTTTTCTAGGTTAATCACTCGATCATGTCTTCTCTGAATTTGCGTTCCATTTTGGACACCAATAAACTGACTGGGCCAAACTTCATGGACTGGCTTCGAAACCTGAGGATAGTCCTCAAGCAGAGAAGCTTGCTTATGTCCTTGAAGATCAACTTCCTAACCAACCTCCGAAGGTGCAACTCCAGACCAGCTAGTGGCCTATCAGAAACATGTGACCGATTCTGAACTTGCGAGTTGATCATGCTAGCCTCTATGATACCTGAGCTGCAAAAGCAGCATGAGCATATGGATGCTTATACCATCATCTTCCATCTTCATGAGTTGTTTGAAGAGCAGGCGAGATCCGAAAGGTTCGAAGTCTCCAGACTCCTCTTCACCACTAAGATGCAGGAAGGCACTTCTGCCTCGCAGTTTGTGCTAAAGATGTTGGGGTACATTGAGCGACTGAACACACTCGTTTTGCAATGATCATGAACTAAGTATTGACTTAATTCTGAGTTGTTTGCCCAAAAGTTATTCACAATTTGTGATGAACTATCGGATGAACAAACTAGAACCACCATTCCGAGTTGCTCAACCTCTGAAGACTGTGGAGCCTTCTGTAAAGCCGGATCAAAAGCGGTACTGTTAGTTGGTTCCTCGAAGAAAGGTTCTAAGAGGAAGGCCAAAGAACAGAATAAAGGAAAGAAGAAAAAGGCCAAAAAGACTGAAAGAAACCAAAAGGAACTTGCCATCATTGTGGCAAGGAGGGTCACTGGCGAAGAAACTGCAAGATTTATCTTGAGTCCTTGAAGAATAAGGCATCCGATGCCCCATCCTCTTCAGGTATCTTCGTTATTGAATGTCACTCTATTTCCTCAAATACCTGGGTACTTGATACTGGGTGTAGCTCACATATATGTAATGACATACAGGGGCTAAGGAATAGAAGAAGACTCGTCAAAGGAGAAGCAATTTGCGAGTTGGAAATGGAGCAAAGATTGCTGCTGTTGCCATCGGAACATATTTGCTAAAGCTCCCGACTGGACGTGTCTTAGAATTGGATAATTGTTATTTTGTTCCTTCTTTAATAAAGAACATTGTATCTATTTCATGTTTGAATGAAAAGGGTTATCATTTAACTTTTAGTAACAATTGTTGTTACATAACTTTAAATGGCGTTCTTTATGGGAATGGAACTTTGTGCAATGGTATCTACACGTTAGATTTATCCAGTGACGTTTTCAATATCGAAGTTAGCAACAAACGTGCTCGAATAGATAATCGAATAGACTCCTACACTTGGCATTGTCGTCTTGGCCATGTAAGTAAGAAACGCATGACCGAATTACACCGATGTGGAATTTTGGAATCATTTGAACCCGGTTCATTTGATACATGCGAATCATGCTTAAAAGGCAAGATGACCAAATTACCCTTTTCGGAAAAGGTAATCCAGTGGGAGAATTGCTTGGTCTAATACATACTGATGTATGTGGACCAATGTCAACTCTTGCACAAGGAGGCTATAGCTACTTCATCACCTTTATCGATGATCACTCACGATTCGGGTACGTGTTCTTGATGAAACACAAATCTGAAGCCTTTGAGAAATTCAAAGAGTTCAGAAATGAAGTAGAGAAACAACTTGGCAAAAGTATTAAAATACTTCGATCCGATCGGGGTGGTGAATACTTAAGTCAAGAGTTTCAAGATTATCTTAGGGACAATGGGATATTGTCCCAATGGACTCCGCCGTATACACCACAGCATAATGGTGTATCTGAGAGGCGCAACCGAACCTTGATGGACATGGTTAGGTCGATGATGAATCATGCAACTCTTCCAAAATCCTTTTGGGGCTATGCACTTAAGACAGCTGTTTACTTGCTAAACAGAGTCCCGACCAAGGTAGTCTCTACTACTCCATATGAGACATGGAATAGTAAGAAACCCCACTTAACTCACCTTAAGATATGGGGTTGTCCTGCTTATGTGAAGCGGATGTATCAGACAAATTGGATGCTAAGTCTGATAAATGTCTATTTATTGGATACCCTAAGGAAACGAAGGGTTACCAATTCTATCATCCCTTGGAACAAAAGGTGTTTGTTTCAAGGCATGCTGTATTTCTGGAAAAAGAATTTCTTTTACAAGAAAACAGTGGGAGTGGCATTGAACTTGATGAAGTTCAAGAAACTCCAATAGACATTACAGAGACACCTAGTCTAGACCCACAACCAATACCTCATAATGATGAGCTATCAGTTGAACCTAAAACTACACCACCTCTTCGTAGATCTGATAGGACACGCAATATTCCAGAGAGATACGGATTTCTCGTAAGTGAATCGAACGACGTGTTACTCATAAGCGATGACGAACCTATCAGTTATGAAGATGTTCTGAAAAGTTCAGAAAGGGACAAATGGCTTGAGGCCATGAAGTCGGAAATGGATTCCATGTACGAAAACCAAGTATGGGACTTGGTTAACCCACCTGAAGGGATTAAGCCCATAGGGTGCAAGTGGGTTTTCAAGAAGAAAACCGACATGGAAGGTAATGTTGTTACCTTTAAGGCTAGATTAGTGGCAAAAGGATATCGTCAGAAACAAGGAATTGATTATGACGAAACCTATTCGCCAGTAGCTATGCTTAAATCCATTCGGATGCTCCTAGCCATAGCAGCTCATTATGATTATGAGATATGGCAAATGGATGTGAAAACAGCTTTCCTTAACGGAAACCTGCTTGAGGATGTATACATGATACAACCTGAAGGTTTCACATCGGTTGATAAAACCAAAGTATGCAAGCTTCGACGATCCATATATGGACTGAAGCAAGCATCTAGGAGCTGGAACATCCGTTTTGATGAGACAATCAAAGAGTTTGATTTCTCACAAAATCCTGACGAACCTTGTGTGTACAAGAAGGTTAGTGGGAGTGCAGTCGTATTCCTAGTATTATATGTCGATGACATCTTACTTATAGGAAATGATATATCAGTCTTACAGACAGTTAAAATTTGGTTGTCCAAAACTTTCTCCATGAAAGACCTGGGAGAAGCAACCTATATCCTTGGGATTAGAATCTATAGAGATAGATCAAAACGGTTGCTTGGTCTTTCGCAGTCTACGTATATAGACCGAGTGCTAAAAAGGTTTAGCATGTCGGAATCCAAGAAAGGTTACCTTCCCATCAGGCATGGGATCAACCTTTCAAAGTCTATGTGTCCGCGCACAGAAGACGAGAGGATTTGCATGAATAAGATTCCTTATGCATCCGCGATAGGATCTATCATGTATGCTATGTTATGTACAAGGCCCGATGTATCGTATGCTTTGAGCGTCACAAGCAGATACCAGTCGGATCCAGGAATGGATCATTGGGCGGCTGTCAAGACAATCCTTAAGTACTTAAGAAGAACTAAGGATGTGTTCCTAATATATGGAGAAGGAGATATGGTAATACGTGGGTATACAGATGCCAGTTTCCAGACAGATAAGGATGACTCCAAATCTCAGTCTGGATACGTATTTACTTTGAATGGAGGCGCAGTAAGTTGGAAAAGTTCCAAACAAGACACCGTAGCGGATTCTACCACGGAAGCGGAATATATCGCAGCTCCGAACTTGGCGTGGTTCCAACCATTGATGAAGCAGTGCCGGTTTACTGCGACAACAATGGAGCTATTGCACAAGCAAAGGAACCAAGGTCTCATCAGCGATCCAAACACGTGCTTCGCCGCTATCATCTGATCAGAGAGATTATAAGTAGGAATGATTTACAAATTGAAAAAATTCCCACTGAAAGGAATTTAGCGGATCCTTTAACTAAGGCCTTGCCTCAAAACAAGTTTGAGGGTCATCTTAGAGCCTGTGGTATTGGATACCGTAGCGATTGGCATTAGGCCAAGTGGGAGTTTGTTAGTGATATGAGAGAAGTGTCCTAAGGCAATCGCCTTATGATTGTAAACATTTATTTTAATAAATGATAATTCACTATTTGAGTATACATGTTGTGTATTTGATTGAGATCTTAAACTCATCTACTGAATGTCCGCAATACAATTCACAGCATAAGAGAATTTGTGATGGGATCACAACTAGTGATTATCTCTAAATGTGCAATGTGAAGTATTGAAAATATCCCTAGTCGATGAATTGATAAAACGGACACTATCAATTCTGTTGAGACTAGCATGGGTTATTCTCTAATCAGCTGATTCTCACTGGCTGGTGACATTGGGATGTCCGGAGATAAACATGGATGCTAGTTAAGGGAACTAGTTCATTGGAGTGACTAGCTGTAAGACTTCATATGGTATCTATATAGATATGTCAATGAAGTTCTTACTGCGGCTTAAGTGCGATGTTCCTTTGACTTGCGGTGTTCAAGTCATCTTGGTCATGGAGACTTATACTTTAACATCTTAAGCAAGCATCTCCAAGGAGGTGTGGACCCAGGATGATTGGGTATAAGCCGAAGTGCCCGAAGATGTTTGAACAGCCTACAAAGGATTCACCACTCCTTGCGAGGAGATGTATACCCAGGCCTATCGTCGGATTGTTACTCAAAGCCTCTGGCCAGAGCATATCATGTTTAGAGTGCGAGTCTCTAAATACATGAGAGTAATTAGAAATCCAAAGGACGAGAAAGACATTACTTGGCTAGGTGTGACGTAGTCAGCCTAGTGGGGACTGACACAAATAGACCGTGTCCTGAACCAAGTGGGTATAAGATGGTGAAGGGAATGGGGCACGATTCATTAGAGCTGCTGAAGGGGTTTCAGAATTACTTCTGAGGTCAACCGTTGATCTTTCGATTAATTGGGGTCATGATGTACTACTAGGTGTCACTCATGATCGTTCTATAATTGTTGATTATAGACGGCCAACATAAATCGAAAGCCTATTTAGTCACACGCACTACGAGTAATCCGAGGGATTTAAAACGAGTTGAAAATTAGATTTTCGATCAAGAGAAATAAGTCGAATCTGAATTAATCAGAGGCGCAATGGAAGCTAAAATGGCTAAGTCTTTGAAGGCTTATTGGGCGAATTAAATGAGTTTAATTCGCGATGGGTTCGGCTTGGTTGGCCGGCCAAAGAGGGTGCCAACCCCTGGTTTGGCCGGCCACAAAAGGGGAAAACCAATTTAATTTGGTTTAATTAATAAAATAAATCTAGCGCGATTTGTTTTATAAATTATGAATTGATCCATGGAATGGTTTATATATTTCTTATAAAATTTATTCCATAATAAAAGGAGAGATTAATTAGTTTTATTATAAAGTTAGTTATATAAAAACTTGATTAAATGGAATAATTCATAAGAGAATTTAT